>ML778413.1:467095-508045 GCA_009831015.1 Picea engelmannii
GAAGGTTTTTCATGATTATAGAGTTTGGAAAAACACTTAAAAGAGAACTCTCTCAGTTCCTTTTTCGTAAAATAGTCTGGATGAGACCGAAAAAGAGATAAATTATCGCTCACCTGGTGCTTACTTCAAATACTTTATCGAGCATGAAAGTAGCAAGGTTGCTCGGCGATCTTTTCATGTTTAGAGAGTCTGAAAAGAGATTAAAGAGGACTCCAGGGGGGTTCCTTTTACGTATAACCTTGTTGAGCCCGAAAAAGTGATAAAAGTATGCTCAATCGCGTTCTCATGTATTTGCGAGCACAAGAACAGACAAAAACGATGCTCGAGGTTTTATATAAAAACCATAAAAAACAATCAAAACACGCGATGACAAAGAAAAACATGTCCATATCCCTGTATTTGACCATCAAAATCATCATGACAGCAAAAGTTATACTCAAAATGACATTAGGGATTAGGGTTTAATAGATAAATAATCATAAAAAATTAAATGACATAGTAAAAGTAAATAAAAAGGAGTAAATACTCTTTTTACCACATCATTTTTACCTTTCCACTATTTGAGCTCAAAAAAAAAAACCCCTCTTTTACCCTCCAAGTTCGGTGTCAGATTGCAGGAACTACGAGCGTCCATTCAACGAGTCATCAACTACAGTAAGGTAGGCTCTTTGTCCTTAACATTTTAATGGTTTCATTATGCAATTATATTGGTTAAAATTTCATTTTTGGGTTGTTTTTACAAGCCCTATTTGCGCGCTGTCATTCTCGCAGGCAGGCTACACAGGACCTGTGAGAATGGGTGATTCTCGCAGGTGACCCATGAGTAGCCTGCGAGGTTCTCACACTATGCACATAGGGCACCTGCGAGAACCACAATTCTCAAATTTTTTTAAAAAATTTACCCAAAGAACAAGAACCAAATCATGAAAAAAGTTGCTAATCTTCTTTTGGTGCTCCTTGTGTAGATAATTGGCCAGTAAAATGGTGCTTGAATGGAACGAAAGGGATCATGAAGAAGATAATGCAATGGATGAAAATCATCCACCTACTATCGCTACTTTGAGAGACTGTGGACTCTTGAAGTAATTTCGTATCCCGGGCATGAGGGCCCAAGTAAGGTTGTTAGAGTACCTGGTACATATGTGGGACCCTGATCAACAAGTATTTCATGTGGGGGGGCACACACTGTCCTTAGACAATGAGGACATTTACTTTTTGACTGGATTGTCCCGATGCAGGTACTATGTGAGCCTGACTAGTAGCAGAGTTGGTGGGCTACAGATGAGTGAGTACTGCTGTTTACACTGCATTCCTGAGGCTGAGAGAATGAAAGGAAAAGTAGTTATTTGGGGGGTACGAAATTTGACCCTCCGTACTATCCTATTCACCATAGCTCGGATGGCTGGGAGTTCTTCTCCTCACATGGAATTACAGAGTTACTTCCAGTATGTTATTGAGTGTACTAAGCCTCGAGTGTTCAACTGGGTAGATGTTGTGCTTCGCAGTGTAAAAAAGCAATTGACCAAATGCAGACGAGGTGACCTGAAACAATTCGGGTACGGATCTTTGTTAGTGTCCTTCTTCCTTGAGAGGGTTCCCGTACTGAGACTGTAGGTTGAGTGGAATTTACTGGCTCCCAGGAATCCAAGGATGCTGAGATGGTGTCGGCTCATGGCCTGGCAGGTAGCAGGACCGATCATCAAGTATGATGATACTTTCTTTGACTGGGTTCAATCACAGATGTTGATGGTTGACAACTATGCTTATGCCGGGTTGGATTTCCCAGGAGATCCAGACTTAGTACTACCAGAGGATACTCAGTGGGGTGACCTTGGTAAGAAGTACAGGTATTTTTCTCTTTTAAATGTTTTTGTGAATTTTAATCATATTCAAATGTTTTTGTTTTATAAATTTGTCCAAAGACTAAATACAAAATCGTTGTTGATGTCACAGATGTTGGACCTTACAGACCTCCTGGTACTTCTCCCATTAAGCGGCGAGGAGAGGTAGTGGCAACACCACAATATGCCGAGGATTATCAAGTGGTGGAACAAAATCTAGAGGGCCTGACCGCAGATATTCCAAACATGCCTCTGGACGAGGTTCCACGACGTGACCAACATCATACTATAGGAGTTTCAGGATCCATGAGTCGACTACTTCGTAGGGTTGCTCGGGCAGTCGTGTGTTACTGTGAACGTCATCCATGACGTCACTTTTGTAGAAGCTATAAGCTTCATTTTTTGACATTTTGGTCTTCGGACAAAACTTTCTGTAAAAAACTCTTTTGATCGTTATATATACAGACAGCTTCTACCGGTTTATCATGTGTTGTGTGAACATTGATGTGATTGATTTTTAAATGATTCAAATGTCTGTCTAATACATAATTAGCCAATGCATCTGTTAATGTATTTAGACATCTAGGAATATGTTGATATTCAATGTAATCAAAGTCACATTCCAAGAGGCGAATTCGCAAATAAACCTGTAACAAAGTAGGACTTCGAATAGAATAGACATTACTTAACTGTAGTACTATAAGTTGCGAATTGAGATGCACAACCAAATGACGGATTCCGAGCGAGATAGCATCGACCAATAATTCAATAACGACGCTATACTCTTCTATGTTATTGGTCATACGACCAATACACACACCTCGTAAAGAGACAAGTTCGTTCATAGGGGCGTAAATTGCCCACGCAGCTGAAGCAAGGTTTCGGGTACTACGGCTAGCGCCATTAGCGAAGACTCTGACATCTGGAAATCAAGTACAACATCACATAAGGGAAGAAACCAGATAACGACCAAAGCAAACTATAGTAACACACAAGACGTATGATACAATAAAAATACAAGTACTTGTGCACAGATGAATTTATGCATAGTACTTCTTCAAGTACAACCCATTCCGGGGTTCACTCAAAGGGATACCATCGTAATCTACCAATTCATAAGCTCCTTTTTCCAAAACTCGTCGAACGATATAAGGACCTCGCCACATGGCTTCGAATTTCCCAGCTCCTAACATATCTCGATCTTGTTCATAGAGAAGAACAAGATCACCTTCAGAGAAAACGTGAGGCTTAACATGCTTGTCATATTGGGCCTTAACACACTTTTTTTGAGCTTCTATGACTAAGGTGGCATCACGTCGAGTTTCATCTAATCGCATAAGATACAATAGACGTTCTTCTTCAGCAGAAGTGTTGGGTAGGAGTTCAACAACTAGTTTGAAAGAAGGTATCTCGCATTCGATGGGGAGAATGGATTCCACACCATAGACTAACTGAAAAGGTGTAAACCCAGTAGCGGACATAACGGATGTCTGGTATGCCCACAATGTCGAAAACAACATTTTGTGCCAACTTGTTTTATGAATCCCTATCATTCGTCGGAGCATAGTTATGAGAGCTTTGTTGATTTCTTCGACTTGGCCATTGGCTTATGGATAATAGGGTGTTGAGTTATCATGACGAAGACCCAACTTTTCCGTAAGTTCAGACATCATAAAATTCCTAAAGTGGCTACCGTGATTAGTTACGATAGCTTGGGGAACACCAAAATGAGCTATGACGTGATTAAAAAGAAACAATGTTGCGGTCTTTCCAGTGTTGTCAAATGTCGGCATCGGCTCGACCCATTTCATAAAGTAATCAATGGCTACAATAATGTAACCATGCCCCCCGGCCGAGTGAGGGTGACATGTCATGAAATCGATGCCCCATTTCGCAAAGGGACCAACTGATACCACAGGGTGAAGAGGAGCAGGATGCGACCAGATTTTCTGATTATAGGTCTGGTAGGCATGGAATTTCTAAATGACAATGATGCAGTCATTAAACAAAGAAGGCTAAAAATACCCTGCCCATAAGATCTTCTGGGCAGTAGCATACCCAGACAATGACTACCACATGCTCCAGAATGGCAGTCATTCAGAGTTTTCTCAGCTTCGTCAAATGTGAGACAACGTCGAATAATAGAGTCAATCCCCCGATGATAAAGAGTATCCCGGAGGATATTGTATTGACGAGTTTGATATCGTACTCGACGTCGTTCAGTACTAGACAAAGTTGGCCAGAAAGTCTGGGTTTGGAGATATATAAGGATATCACCATACCATAGATCATCAGTGATAATAAGGAAAAGTGACTCATCGGGTAATGAATTAGCTGCTACATTTTCCGTTGCAAAATGGGGAAAGTCGCATATCAACTCAGCAAAAACTAAGGACTTCTTGGACTTGGCGCATTCGAATTCCAAGTCAAACTCCTGGAGTATCACAATCCATTTGGAGTATTTTCCCCCTAGCAATGGACGTGTCAGAATGTGTTGCATAGGGTTGCAATGTGAAATCACTATAGTCTTACGTGAGAGGATATAGTGCTAGAAGCGTTGGACGGCTTAAATGGCAGCCAAGGCCAGTTTCTTGACATGTTGATACTTGATTTCAGTCGGCATGAGAGTTCGACTCAAGTAGTAAATCACATGTTCATCGTGAGAATCATCCTCTTGGACAAGAACCATGCCAATGGTGTAATCCGAGGCAGCAAGGTAAAGGAAATAATCGCAACTGTAATCTGGGGGAAAGATAAGCAAACCTTGTGTTAGATACAACTTCAAAGCTTCAAAAACATTGTTGGCAATGGTATCCCAGACGAACTCAGAATCTTTCTTTAATAGCCGCGTAAATCCATGAGTTATCTCGGCATAATTTGGGATAAAACGATGAAAAAAGTTTTCTTTCCCCTGCAAACTTTGCAACTGGTGAAGTGTAGAAGGAGGAGGGAGATTAAGCATCACCTCAACCTTAATAGGATCCACCCGAATCCCTTGACACAAAACGATAAGACCTAGAAGACGACCAAATTCTACGCAAAAAATACACTTATGAGGATTTAAACGTATACGATAGAACCGACAGTGAACAAAAATGGCTCGGAGGTGGGTAGGGTGATCGACTCTGTGCATAAAATGAGCGGGTAAATTGTCCAAATAGGGTTGAACGATGTGCTTGATATCATGAAAAGCATAAGACATAGCACATTGAAACGTTGTGCCAACGTTCTTGAGACCGAAAGGAAGTTTCCGATAGGCAAAAGTACCCCAAGGACAAATAAAAGCAGTCTTATGTTGATCCTCAGGAGCAATGTTAATTTGATTATAGCTGGAGAAACCATCCATGAGAGAGAAGATTTCACTTCCGGCGCAGTCATCGACAATCTGATCGACAAAAGGGGTAGGAAAGTTGTCTTTAGGACAAGCTTTGTTGATATCCTTATAATCAACGCATACAGGAATGGTGCATCCTTTTTTGTCAATCGGGACAGGATTGGAAACCCAGTCTGTAAGAGCCACCGGATAAATAAAGCCAAATTTCAGAAGTTTCTCGACTTCGAGCTTTATAGCAGCCTCTTTACGTGGGTGAACTGGATGAAGGTGTTGCCGAACGGGTTTAGCTCTGGGTTATATCTTTATCTCATGTACAACAATTGTAGGATCGATACTTGGCATCTCTTCGTAGCTCCAGGCGAAGATGTCATAAAATTATTTGAATAGAGACGTATAGGTGACTATTTCGTCAAGGGAACACGAAGTGCCAATATGGACATTTTCAACAATCCCAGGTTTAATGGATATGTCAATGGGAATCGTGGGTGAGATATTTCTTAAGTTCCCTTCAGCAAACACATCATGTGTAGACGCGGAAATGGTCGAGATGACAACAACGGTCAACGGAGTCAAAACCAGTTGGTATTTCTCAAGAGTATGTTGCTTCAGAAAGAGGATGGAACGATGATGCCCATCGTCCCAAGGGGTGTCCTCCATGATGGACATGATCATCTCGTCAGTGGGAAAAATAACACAAAAAGGATCGGGAGACAAGTCATCAAGAGAAGGGGGAGAAGGTGTTGCCGAGTGAATGGCCTGGTAGGTGGATTCAACCGGACTTAACGACATTTCGTCGCCGAAACGAAGATGATCTCCGGGGTCAGGGACTATCCAAGGGTCGTGAGATGCAGGAAGTTCGTGAGGCATGGTGGATATCATGTTGATGGAAGCAAAAGACGAGCATGGAACATCAGGCAGTGGAATGGGGAAAGTACCCATTAAGGAAGAGTCCTTGAGAAGGCCTACACCGACATTCTCATAACCCGGTGGGGTTTTAGCGATAAACATTACGTTGCCTGTATGGGTATAGGAATTGAAGAAGGCAAATTGGTCGACGATAAAAACCTTTCCTTAATGAGGGAAACGTACTACATGGAAAAGTGTCGACACAACCGCACGCATGGAATCAATCTAGCTACGGTCAAGCAAAAGATTATAATCAAGGGGAGCGTCAAAGAATTCCACTTCGACTTGGACCGTTTTACCTTCTAACGTGATGGGCAATGAAGGAAGAACACCGTAGGGCTTAAAATCAGAGCCGTTGAAAGCTTTAAGAGTGTTCTGTGATTCATTCAAAGGAGGAGAGCCAATGGCTTTCCAACAAGCAAGAGACATAACACATGTCGAGGCACCCTCATTGATAATGGTCCAGCAAATGTTTTTGTCAGAGACAACTACTTGAATCTGGAATGCAAGTTGAGGGGGTAACCTTGGAACATGATCTTCCAAATCAAAGACTATCAAATTTGTATCCTTCGGATCGATTCCACCGATAACTTTCAACAGTGCCTTCCGTTGTGCAGGACGAGTCTGAAGGACTTCGAGGGCTGACATCACAGAAGGTGCTTGAGCCAGTTCTTCAACAATGCTATAGTTCTGGGCAACACGAGCATGAGTATTGAAAGTCGATTTCCGAATGACACCCTTGGGGGGGGGGTCGCAGAACTTTATCGAGGCTCGCTCGTTTGAGATGAAGAGGACTCTTGGTAGGTGGAGTCACGGGAGAGGGTTGTGCCGAAGAAGGCAGTAGATCATCAACCTTCTCCTTAGAGGGAGAATAATATTTGGCTCGAGTAGTGAGTGCAACATTACTCTTCTTAGAATCGCCAGTACACATCAAAACATAAGATGTTGTAGAAGATGAGGGTTGGTCATGGATGACCAACTGAGCCTGTTGTTGAGACGGGAAGGGTTGGGACAAAATGATCGGTGCAGGTGGTTTTGGAGCTCCTTGAAGGAACTTACTGACCTCGGCACGTCATGGAAAATCCTTCGTGTAGTGATGATCACCACAGATAAGGCAAGGGTATCGTGGTTTGTGCTTATCCTGATCATCAACAGGGGTAGTTTTGGTTTTCTCTACTTGAGAATTATTTTTGCCTTGCTTATTCTTGCCTCTGCCTTTTTTAGATTTGTTTTTTCCGGCTGGGGTAGATTGGACTGCATTGACCTCAGAAGTCTTGCCGGTGGGAGTGGCAGGAGATGGAGCAGTTTGAACATTAGAAGAAGTAGATTTGGGAGTTGTTCTTGAAGCATAATGTGATTGGGCTTATGCAGTACCAATCACACCATCAACTGCATGTGAGGCAGCTGGAGTAGTTGAAATGCTGGAAGTATTAGGACGGGGTAAGTCAGGTAGTAAATCGTAAAGGGTTCTCGTTTGTGAGTAAACGAGGTCAATATATTGAGCACGACTTATAGCCTGCTCTTCCATGACTACGCCACCCATGGAAATGTCCTTACCTATTTCATTCACAAATGACTTTGTAAACCATTCTACCAACAACTGATCAGGGAGCTCAAGTTTAATGAGACGTTGTCTCCTTCACCACCCATGGATATGATCAAATATATGAGTGCCTTTAGTCTATTTGAAGGAAGTCAAAATCTCGATCCTCGTGTCATAATGGATCGGTAACTGGTAATGCGTAAGGAAAGCCATATCTAGGGTGTTGAAATCAGAGAAGAAACTTCATGGCAATTCAATATACCACTTTGCAGCAGAACCTGTGAGGGTTCATTGAAAAAGATGTAAATGAATAGAGTCATCCATCAACGAGTTGGATGAACACCAGAGGTGAAAATTCATGACATGATTGTTTGGGTCCTCTACCGCTTTGCCGTCAAACTTAGGAATGTTCGAGGGTAATTTAGCTGGTATAGCAGGCCATTGGGGAGAGTGACGAATTGGATCATTTAGGATACTGGACAAATCTGGAAGATCCAAAGTGGCCAAGAAAGGTAGTTGTCGATTCACCTGCGGGTACTGGTGGCTTTGGGGAGGAAGCCCTATCGGCAAACCAGTAGGACCGTAAGTGGTCTGCGCATAATGGGAAGACCCAGGTAGATTCGGTGGTGGTTGGAGAGGATAGTAGCTCAAGGGATTGTAACCTTGAGCGGGAACATGAGTTTGAGCATTCGAACCCCAAATAGGATTGGGTATACCTAGATATGGTTGGTCTATAGTAGGGATAGGCAACTGCTGCCCCCCAGTCGTTTGAGGAGGATGTTGTATCATCTGATTCCAATATTGGGCCAAAGAGGGAGGTATATTTTGTCCAGAAGGTGGGGTTGGTCCCCCTATCATAGGTGGTGTTCCAATCGGGATTTGTGTTCCAATCAAAGGTTGTGTTGTAATTGGAATGTGACCGGTAAGAGGAGAGTGATTCGTACCACCTTGTCCACCAACGGGAATCTGGAAGTTTGGTGTAATAGACGGGAGAGTGACACTAGGATTAGGATTTCCAGTGGAAGACAAGAAAGGCCTTCCAGAAGGAAATTGAGGGAGTGTGGGAATAAAACCGGGAATAGGGTGCCCAGGAGAAGAAGGACCACCTAGAGAACCGGATGGGGTTTGCGGAGATGATGGAATGGAAGCATTCAACGCACGGTATCCGGGTGTTAGTGTCAGAGTGACATTGGGCATTCGCTACATGTTTATAGGAGGAAGACTAGCCACAGTGAACCCGGTTGGGACACTCGTAGTATTTGTGAGATGGGCCATTTTGGCAGGGATAGTAAAGTGATAAGTGGTAGTCAACAGTACATTCTATGTCTCAGAAACCACAAGGGAGTTGATTTCGGAGACCACAGGTGAACCTGAACCAAACAGGTCTTGACGAAAAACACCTATAGACCAAAAAGGATCTTGTTCCCCAGGTCCAGACGAAGATCCAGAATACACAACAATTAAGTCTCCGGAAGAGTTTGCTCGCATAAAATGTCTCTCAGAATCAGGGTGAAGTCGAAAGTCCTCTCGAGTATTAGTAATCTGAAAATGTTCTAGAGAGTCAGTTCGTTCCACTTGTGGTGTGGTAAAATCTTGGACTTCACTCTACTGAGGAGAGCCCTCGGGTGCAGCTGTAGACAAGGGTTGAGAGCCTTCAAGATGCTCTGGAGACAAACCTTGCATTCTACATGAACGACATGGGGGAGCTATTGTAAACAAGTAACAAACTTTGCAAAGAAAATCCTATGGTCAACTTCGAGAAACAAACAACACGCGCTAGTAAACAAAATCTAGGAAGCAACACCAAGCAAATACGACCTTCTAATTTCAAAGCCACTAGTTGGTGATGAAATCAAACGTCGCAATAACGAGATGAGAAGGAGCGGAGCTAGGGTGGAAAAGTTATGCTAACGACCTACTTAACGTACTTACACCCTGGTGCAAGCTCCCACACATAATCGTGGGTATACCCTCCAAGGAGCCCGAGTGATTTTGGTCAACGCCAATTCCAGATACTGTGAAGAATTTCCCCTCCACAGTCATCACGGGTAAGAACCTAGAGAGATAGCCCACTAAGGTCACCACCAACAACAATAAAGCCTGAGGGAACAATCGATAGTCCAATCCACATGCAAGGGCAGGGTATCTAGCCCGAAATCAACTCAAAAGGCTTCCACTCATCATTGTGGGTATACCTCCGAGTGATCCCCATAATACATGCAATCCCTACACTGATACCAACAAACAAGGGTGAGTAACTCTGTCGATATCAATGCGACCTCGTGCTTGACCCTTGTGTGAGAAGAGCTTCCCAGGACATGATGTTGCAAGTGGAATTTAACACTCCCTAACACAAGATGCTATTGTGTGTTTTGTGCTTTTGGAGAGTGTATCTCTCTTCCTACTCCAAAGCGCTAGCCTAGCTAAATGTTGGTGTAAAAGAGCCCTAGAAAAGAGTTACTAGATAAATTTTATGATTACGCAGTGTTATTAAGAGTTGTTGTTTACTCAAAGGAAATGGAGATGGAACTTATGTTATATGACTCTGACCCAATGATGCATGGATGAGAATGAAATATATCACTTTTCGTTCAATGAATCCTATGTATGGGAGGAAAAGAGAAAGTTTTCTAGATAAACCTTGAACTACAATGCAAAATTTCCTTTAAAATGCAAATGCAAAAAATCATGCATCAAATAGCAATGCTTTATTGCTTCTTTTTCAACAACTTCAACAGTTTGATTTTCAATGTTTTGGAAGACAAAAACGATTTGTGAAAGAAAAACTTTGTTCACTTTTCAAAAAGGACCCTCACTATGCCAATGAGAGTAAAGAAAATCAGAAAACCAATGAACAAGCAATGATAATAACCCAATCCACTCTTTCAATGAAAACAAAAATAAAAAACAAACCAAACTAGTCTTTTCAAATGCAGAAGAAAATGATCTTTCAAACCATAAGAAAAGGATAAAGACCAAGAAAACTCAACTTTCAACCAATAACTGGTTCTTAACTAATCAAACACACTCAGATTCTGAAGTCAGAGAGAATGGTTTTGCCAAGAAAAGTCAAGAAACGAAAGTCAAGACCAAAATGCCAAGAAGAGCCTTGAAATCCTAAGACTGTTCATGCATGAAAACAAAGACAAGAAAGACACCAATCAATGGTCCAAGAAACTCTTATGAGGCACCTAGACTGATCTAGGAAGTTGAAGATGCCAAAGCTCAAATCCAAAAATTAAAAAAAAAATGAGTTCACAGGCTGGTAGTATTACACAGTGCGAGAATCATTGATTCTCACAGGTGACCCTTGAGCAGGATGCGAGAACCTCTCACTGAACCTTAAAAGCAGAATGCAAACCCTACCAATTCTCACATGCTGCAATAAAGTGCAGTGCGAGAAGGTCTGAACATAATCAAAATTTTAGAAAATGAAGCAAAATTTGAAAAGGCCTCTGGACCCAAAGGGTCTATCAGGATATCCTGAAGACTCGGAGATTGATAGAAAAGAAGAAAAGTGAAACAAGAGAAAATGGCCACAGAAAAAATATCAAAATCCACAAATAAAATGGATTGTTCCCTAGTGGAGTCGCTAATTTTGTTATCGGATTAATCAGTAGGTGCAGACACTAACAGATCTCCCTAGATCCACCTGGATCTAGAACAAAGCAAGACAGGACATGACTCTTTCCCTAGGTTTTAACTATTGAATTAACTAGGAGGCAAGAACAAGTAACATACCTTATTAGTGCTTCCTATGCTCTTTGTTGCTCCTGCTTCTCTCCAGTGCTCTCGTGCAGTCAAGACCAAGACAACACAAACCAACCAAAGCGAAGATAGCACAATCTATTCAATAGTCAACCTATGTATATGATCAAGGAATTATACAATAAAGTGGAAACAACTTTATGGGAAAGGGACATGCCATTATATCATATTAATGGAAAGTAAAGATTACAACCTGAGCCTTGATGTCGCAAGCTTCCTTTCGATGGCTCTTGGCTCCAACACACACACTTGCTCAATTCTTGCATGAAGAAGATCAAATCCTCTTGGTAGACTTGATAGAGTCTCCAAGCTATTGTTCAATGCTGAGTCCTTCACACAATTATTTCACCAATTCTCCAATGAATCTTGCTTAACCTTTTCCATGAGAATTCCCTCAATATATAGGAGAGAATAAGATAGTTACTTGGATAAGAATGATCCCAAAATATCAGGGAATCCAGTACTAGGATAACCATTCGAATGCCAACCCATCCTTCTAGAAGCATTGAAAAATCATMTTTTTCCTTTCTTTAGGAAGAGTTYRCACCCTAGATGTTCAACACAGTGCRAGATGTTCGCACCCTGGCTTAAGGCAGCCTGCGAGAATGGGTCACTCTTGCAGCCAAATATACTAGCAGCCTGCGAACCTTCTTCAAAAATGAGATTTTTGTGAAGAGATGAAAGTAACTTTTCTCAGGAGAAAGTTCTTATGAAGAGCCTGAGTACACCATAATCAATACATCATCATGACGACCAAAATTATGGGTAACAATCAAGGAATTTGTGAATGGCCAAAACATATCATCTATCGTGCTCCTAAAATTTGTTGGGGCATTAATCAAGATAAAATGCATGAACAACCACTAGAAGAGTCCTTTTCTAGACTTGATGACTATCTCCATACATCAATTTATTAATTTGTCACCTCATGATGGAATGACTTTAGATCAATGTTATTGGAATATTTGGTGCATTTAAGTTGATCAAGAAGGTAATTAATCCATAGAATAAGATATTGATTCTTGTATGTGATTTTGTTGAAGGGTTTATAATAAATCTATAATCACCATGCCATATCCTTCTTCTAAAAAAGCATAATTAAGCTCATGCAAGGTGATGAGTTGGTACAAAAATGGCCCTTTATAATTAGCTCTTGAATCTATGTTTTGATATTTTCATTCTCTATAAGAGAGCATTAGTATACTAGGTTGTTATTTGGAGGAGAAACCCTTGTTAAATAAATTTTATTTTTTACCTAATAGAACAATTGCACCCTTGCAAATGTGATGAAGATATCTTAGTATTATTCCACTATATTGTCCACCAACTCCTTCCATGTATAAAAAACCTATGAGAAGACCCTAGCATTCACATTGATCTTGACTTCACCTTCTAATCGAATGATGAAGAGGGAAAATATCCCAATATGATATTATCTTCCTCCACTACATTACTGAAATCAAAGATGCTACAATAGTCAAAACCACCTCCATTGTCATGTAGCATCAACCTACGAATCAATAATGACACCATGGGTCCTAGATTCATACACAACATGATTCCTCCACATATATCTTTGTCATAAAAAAATATCACAAATTTCAAGCAAACATCACATAGTACTAGATATTTGAAGGGGTTGATGTTGTAATGTTAGTGGAATAGATGATTGATTTGGATCTCTCATCCTTGGCTTAGGAATTCAATGGTATATGGTCGGGGTTGCACTATCTGATTGAGAACTTCAACCTCTTAATGACCTCTATGGAGATCAATTTCTTTGGGCTACCGCTACTAACCTTGAAATGTAGCAAAATCCCCTTCACACACAAATATAGGTTGAAGTCATGCTCAACTTCCTTAGGATCCTCTAGTTTCTGTAGTTGATTTATTCATGGTAAAAATGAGTTCCAAATTAATTTTCCATTTCCCTTATCTAGCATTGAATTAAATTTTGAAACTTACAACTTAGCTGAAAATCACTATTTTAGAACTCACACAAGTTGCATGTGTCCTTCTTTGGATTCATGTTTCCCTTCTTTTTATTATGACTTGGACTATTTTCCATGACATTGGTTTTCCTTTTTTTATCCTTTATTCTATGAATTACGATCACTTGACCAACATCTGGTCCAAATAAAATTAATAAGATATGTACTCCAAGTGAAAATGACTAACATTTTAATATATAGTAACTATTATAACTTTTAACATAGTCATATCTTATCTATTTCTTACACTCCCACAATAAGCATTGATCAATGTTATAATTCTTATTTAAGTGTTGCGAATTACAAAAAACAATGTAAAGATCTTATTCTTCACAATCTCTTCTCTTGGTTTGGGTATTTCTCATTAATTTATATTTTCTTTATTTCGCATGGTAAGAATATGACGTAAGTATCATAGATGTGAAGGAAGAGATCACATCAAATGGTACCATAAAATTAATCTCCTTGTGACATTTTTGTTTTTATTGAAGTGTTAATTTTCATATTTAGATCTATGCCTTATGTGAGGGATTTTTCTTGATATTTTATATGGATGCAACCTCACAAAAATCATTAAAGTCCAATCTATTCCTTCTTTCTGTGTATGGTATTTAATCGATGGGATTGGAACCTATTACTTTTAACACATGAATTATAGTATTGGACTTAACTTTCCTCTCTAGAACTTAAATTTTTTTTAGGTAGTTGTACTAGGGTTCCTCCTTCCACCAATCTTAAGAATTTTTTTCCACACCAAGAATAAAATATTAAGCTTTGTTGGACTTAAAAACTAGCTCTTCTATCGGTAAAATATATCTTTATTATCAATATTTTTTTCTTGATCTTTAACCTCAACGATTTTCTTAATAGTAGCACATATCTATTATTCCATAGTTATTTGTATCTATCTTGGTTCAAAATATGGTTACAACAAGGACTCTCTTAGCAAAAAAAAACAAATCCATTCTACGACGATTAATTAATTCCCATTATGTTTAATGTATTATGCAGTGGAGTAAGGATCTCATCACATCTAGCACATGAAGATACTAGATCTAGCATCATAGTCTATTTTATTTATGCATGTTGTTTCATGCATCACCTCAGCTATCCTCTTGGTTCACTTGACCCCATGCCTTAACAGTCAACCAGAAATGTTATCTCCAACATTTTTCTATGTTAATCTTTGGAGGAACATAATATTTTTAGCAACACCCCTACGACATTTGTATCTTCAATCCATAACATATTGTAATAGTTGGAACCAAAACCCAAGGCCTTATATATACATTTGGGGCACCTTCTTTCACACAACAATGTATTCAAGTATTGTTCTCATCAAGGAATTTGTCTTGTTCTTCATTTTTCTTCTTTTATTCTTTCTTTCTTTGCTTCCACTCAGTCCACATAAGGTTGTACTCTCACAACCGACTACAACAATTAACTAACATATTTTGGGTCCAGGTATTTATCTCACACATTCTAAATAATTTTCACATTCACATATTTTACCATTATTCTATTGTGGTGGATTTGCAAACCCAATCTCCCTTTTACTATTTTTCTTAAATTCTTTACTCAATCTTGACACGATATTTATTAGTTGCTCTTAATGAGGAGATGTCTAAGAAATCCATTTATTTTTATATATATCTATGTAGACCACTACAGTATTGTAGAACTAGGTGTCACTTGGAGCCTCTAATACCTAACTTTGAATGCAAGTCCAATATGGTAGAATTACTCATTAAGGTCATTAAGAAAATATGCACAAGTGTGTTATGTCCTAAATGCTTCAAAATCATATCTAACATGGGGAAGGTAAGTATGCCACCAATATTAGACATGGGGAAGGTATCTAAGGACTGTGAAGGTGATCTTCCAAACAATTGAAATTGTTTGAAAACAATAACAACTTTGTAGAAAAATTAATCATTTCTCCAAAGCATGTACATCCATTTGGCCTTTGATTAAAGGAATGACAATCTTAACTTCTACCTTGAAGGGCATCGTACCTCTAAAGTGAGTTCCCATTGAAGGTTCCTATGTCGCCATTGGTAGTCGTCAAAAGATCTAGAGAAACTTATCCATCATCTTGTTCCTTTGTCACATGTGGCTTTCCCCGAGCAACAACCTAATATGATCTCCTATTCTATTTTCTTTCCTTTTCCCCATCATGGAAGGCAAATTGGGATGGTGAGGGTGGTGTTCACTGAGCTATATTAGTTCAAGTCCCAACTCCTTGAACCTTGACCTCATTGAAGACATACACAAAAAGAAAACAAATACTAGATTTCTCTTATATCAATAATCTAGATTATGTGGAGACTAGAATGAATATAGAAATATATGGGGAATCACATAATTTTTTTGCGAAAAACATAATAATATAGTGAAACCGAAATTCTATTAATGAATGAAATAGAAAAACACTACAATATTCAAAGTAGTACAAACTTGTTGGAGTGGTAGTAACTTACATATGAAGAGAGATGTGTCATCTACACTCATTCAAAAAAAGCACATTGCAGGATGTCAAAGCAACATTTTAACATAAAATATAAAACCTTAAGAGGAAAAAAGTCATGAAAATCAAAACCCTGTCTTTAGGAGAAGAGGTGGTGAAAATAATGCAAACCAAGAACAACTTAATTGAAACATCAACTTTCTAGGATCACAACTTTCACATACAAACTTTATTTAAGACCTTTCTTTGATGAGTACAAAACTTATTTGATTCTCTATATCTTTGGAAAATCCTACAATCTTTGGCAAATCTCAATTTTCAATTGCAAGATTGTATCTACTACCACAAGTGAGTGGAAAATACCAAAAAAAAAAAAGAAAAAATACATCCAAAATTGGAGCAACCAATATAAGTCATTTAGAGTCAATGAAAAAGTAGATGACCACCTATATTTACAAGGATCAAAAAGTGTTTCTCACATCAATAATAAGTAAGCTAATTAAAAAAATATTTAAAAATATTATTGGAAGGTAGATATTTATATAAAGGTGATGCTAATTGTTCTTCATATGTTTTTTAGTGAACTTTTGTATTTGTAAACTAAAAGGAATTAATATTTGTTTAACAAAATGCAAAATTGCAATTTTAAAGAAGTCATTTAGTGTTAATAGAAAAAGTCGATGATCACCTATATTTACAAAAAGTGTTTCTCACATAACTAAAAAGAATTAATTTATACATTATTTGTTTAACAAAATGAAGAATTACAATTTTAGAGAAGTAATTTAATGTTAATAGAAAAAGTTGATGATCACCTATATTTACAAAAAGTGTTTCTCACATGACTAATTAATAAGTAAGATAGTTCACATGACTAATTAATAAGTAAGATGGAATTAATTTATACATTATTTGTTTAACAAAATGAAGAATTACAATTACCTCCTCCGCCCAGTGATTTGACTGGTAAAGTCTACGAAGGTATACATACCCTACCCCCCTCTGGATTTGAACCTGTGACCTCTTAAAAGGAAACACATGTTCTTAATTAATAAGTAAAATAATTAAAAAAATATTCAAAGATATTATTGAAAGGTAGATATTTATACGAAGGTGAGATTAATTGTTTTTCATATACTTTTTAATTAACTTTTTTCTTTGTAAACTAAAAGGAATTAATATATACATTGTTTGTTGAACAAAATGAAAAATTGCAATTTTAAGGAAGGAAGATGGAAGAGTATCATCTTTTTTCTTTCACATGCAAGTTTATTTTTTCCTTTGAAAAAATAAATAAATGTTAAATGTTGACTGTACCAGTTATTTTGATGGGTTTATAGTTAGTTTACTCTCTATATAATTAGAGTTTAAAATAATCCGCCTGTACTCATATCCTTAAATATGGTTAAAAGTAAAATATATGTATGTTTGAGCTCGATATCGATAAACACTCATATCCTTAAATACGGTTAAAAATAAGATATATGTATGTTTGAGCTCGATATCCATAAACACTAATGGCCAAGTATTTAATTTTTTCTTACAATTAACACAGTTTTGATGTAGTGGTGAGGTTATTGAACGTTAAATTCTCTATCACGACATGAATGGTACGTCTTTAGAGGATAAGATAAAGCAAGTTTCAAGAGAATTTGGCGAAATAAACACCTTTTATCACAATATTCCTCTGCATGTTGCCATGCAAATTTGTTCGCTACCGTCGTCCCCTTCAGCCTGTGTATTCGCTTAAATAAAATATACCTTCTTTCGGTTTCTTATTTGATTCCACCTACAGATTTACTTTTCGTCATCGCAGGAATGAATGATATGAAAACAAAGCACATGAAGACGAGACTCATGGATTATAATGCTTTCGCTTAAACGTCAGTTTCATAACCGCCAAAAGATCAAATTTGTTTTCTGCTTCACGCCGGACCACTTTAAGCTGCCTTATTTTATTTCTGTATTCTGACGCTTTTGGGCCACATCACCGCCAAAGGCTCATACTTTTGACTCGAACAGCGCGGAGAAAACTCTTTCACACTTCCTTTTTACACTGTAGCAAAACCTAAAATGCCACATGTGATTACGAGCATAAAAGATTGCGTATCTTATTAACATGTCGCAAATTCGTAATGTTGGTTTCATTTTGTTGTCGCCCAATCATGTAAAGTCGGCGCCAGTTCCTCGTTCGTAGATTCCTACACATAAGCACATACATAATCAACTTGGAGTATGTATGTCGGGCATAGAGCTTTCCAGGGAATGTATTAGGGTTTGCAAAAAGGAATAAATAATGGCATGACGTGCTTCAAATCCCACTTGTCCAATACATCTCTTCGTTACTTGAGCTGGCCAAGATACCGGCCATCTCCATATTGTATAATAAATCAGTTTAAATCTCCAATAGTAGGATAGTTTTTAAGTTTTGTTTTCTTCTGGTCCATGATCAGCATAGGACTTGTATAATTAAATCCTGGCCGTATTTTATCAGGGCCTTCAGCTGATTTTGGCCGCGGATTTGGTCATTCGAAGCAGATTTCTTGGTTTTTTGGTGGGGGCGAGGTGATTTTTACAGAAGGTGCTCTGTTTCTTTGAAGAAGAAACGTATCAAGGAAGAAGTTGTATCTGGGGCGTTTAATTGATATCGATAGACCTTGTTGGAATCGACCGAAGTCTGGCCAGATTTACCTGAAGAATCCATAGCTTCTACTTTGTAGCGTTTCTTCTTGCATTTTTGTAGGGTGAAACAGCAAAGTTTGGTGAAGATTTAGCAGTATGGCCCCCATGTCTTTGCCTCCCGGCTTTAGATTTCATCCAACGGATGAAGAACTAGTAGCTTATTATTTGAAAAGGAAAGTTCATTGTTGGAAGATAGAGCTTGACATTATTCCCGAGGTTGATCTCTACAAGTGTGAGCCATGGGACTTGCCTGGTAAGTTCCATGATCTTTGTTGTTGATTGTGAATTGCATTCTGAAGATTTAGTAATGTAAATCCTGTTCGCCTAAAAAGATCTAAATAAATTTAGATTTCTGAGTGTTTCATCTCACTGTCTTTAAATATTGAGCTCAAGAGTTCGTCGTGACATTTCCTGTTGTATGCAGAGAAATCCTTTCTTCCTGGAAGAGATCTTGAGTGGTATTTTTTTAGCCCTAGGGATAGGAAGTACCCAAACGGGTCAAGAACAAACAGAGCCACGGAAGCTGGTTACTGGAAGGCTACCGGAAAAGATCGTAAAGTTTGCTCTCATATGCGTGCAATTGGAATGAAGAAAACTCTTGTATTTTATAGAGGTCGGGCGCCTCATGGTTCTCGAACAGACTGGGTTATGCATGAATATCGTCTCGACGAGAAGGAATGCGAAGCCTCGGCATCTGTGCTGGTATGTGGGTTTTATTGGTCATGTCTTTGTCTTTTCCTGAGGGACCAAAGGAATGAAATTCAGAAGAAAAAGTATACGAAATTAGTTGTGTTTGCTCACCTAGATTCAATTCACGAGCCCTTGAAGTAAAAACGACATAACAATTAGTTAATACTATCAAACATCAGAATTTACATATATGAACTTGTTTATGGTTTCAATAACGATATTTCCTTTGGTATTTTTTAATGTCTCGTACTGTATGGCTAATCATTGCACGAAGAGATGCTCTTAGAGCTACTGTAAAGAAGAACCAAAAGAAAATTGAGATGCTCTTACATCTGATCGGAAAAAAAAAAGATTCGCGAGGATAAATATATGCTAATCTAATTAATTGTTCGAATATTTTGAGCTGCGCGAACTCGTAAAGCGTATGCCATAATTTGGCATTTGCTCCAGAGAGAATAATTTACGAAACCGTACGAAATCAAAAAATTCTAAACATTGTTTTCATGAAAAGCTGCAGTATTTCGATTTCTAAAGTACCTCGATGTATCTAAATATGTCTAATTAGATGTAAAACCCTAAATAAGCCTAATTGGATGTAAAACCCACAGGATGCTTATGCTTTATGCCGAGTTTTCAAGAAAACTGGGCCGGGGCCAAGGATCGCAGAACAATACGGCGCACCAGTTCAGAATGATTTTACGTGTGAAATGGGTCGTTTCTGTAATAAAAACGTGCTTTTGTCAGCGCAAGAGCAATATGAAGAGAATCCATCACCAGCGTCGCAGGAGGAGGATCAAACTAATTCAAGAGAAACATCTTCCGAAATTATAAACGACATAAATGTGGATGATGGAGCTTCAAAGAAAAGGTTTCAATTACTGCGTTATGATACTGCCAATTGCAGTTTCCCCTCACTCAATGAGTCCACGAACCATCCTAAGGTTTGAAAACCAGATTTTTCACTACAGTAAACCGTCTTTAACACTTTTTTTTTTCTTTTCTTATTTAAGGCTTTTCATCCGTGCGTTCAATCTTATTAATATGTTTTACCTTGGGTTTTGCAGGTTGAGCATAATGAGCCCAAATGCCCACCTATGGAGGTCGACAGTTTTCCTCATATTAAAACCTGTCTAAGCCTTTCTGACTCTAGAATTCTCAGCACATATTTACATGGCCAATCATATCATTCATCTGTCGAAGAAGCAGAGATATTAGAGCAACTTTATCGAGATGCGCAGACATCTCAGGAAAATAATTATATAAGCCAATTTATTAACAGTGATGTTGCAGATATACAGAATAATGAAGACTCTCTTCAACTCGATGATTTAATCTCTGGATGGAACACAGAAAAGGATCATAAAAAAACCGGCAACTACAACAAACAAGAAGCGTCCGGTTTGTTTTCAATGAATAGTTTTGTTTCACAAGACTATAATTCTGAGAATCTCTTTGACAGCCAGCCAGACGAGCTCCTCTTCTTTAACCGTTTTCTGAGGCAGAATTCCAACCCTGAAAGGTGTTATATTTAGGGCAAAAGCAGTTTCAAACTGGTATTTTGTGTGAGGTGTAAATTATTAGTGGAAGCTGTAAGTTACACTCAATTCATTGATAGCTTAGTACATGTAAATGTAGTAGATGTAGAGACTATAAACATTAAGTATTGATGTACAAACATTAAGTATTGATGTACAAAGTATAAAACAACTTAAAGACTGTCTATCAGACACTTTCTAGAGAGGAATGTGCTCTTCAATAGATGGCATGTTCTGGATTATTTTCTGTTTGATATAATAAGTTTAAACCATTTTTTTTTAATTATATACATGTGTCGGTCCTTGTGTTATAAAGCTGCCTGCTAAGCAAGTAGCCACAAAGATTAAATAATTTACAGTTGAGAGGGAACTTTAATGATTTTGAAGGCTTTTGTAGGTCCAGAGAAAATCTTTGTAAATTGTAATATTCTGTTGGTTCGCTTCATTTGATTGTTTCTGGCTGCAGACCGTGTGCTTTAGATTATGAGATGTTTCCTCTTAATTGAATTGTGAATATTTCTCTGCCACAGAATAAAACACAGCCAGTAGGCTTCTTCCTAATTGAATTGTGAACACTGCTCTACTACTGAATGAAACATTGCCATAAAATCTTGTAGTTGGGCACCTTGTCTTCCCTGAACTCATACAACTCGACTCTGGCCGCTGAAAACGAAACTGGTTTTAGATCCACTTGCCACTAAAAACCCAACTGGTTTTGTATCCATAAGCACTGCAGCCGTGTGTATTCCTGGTAATGATCTTGGCAGTGACGTTGCAGTTCTCCATGGAATCTGTGGGGGATTTAACGCGTCGTTATGGGTTAAGATTTTCAACAGTTTATTAGCGATTAGAGATTTTTATCAGATTTGTGACAGGATAAAAGAGATTCAGTTTATTACAGATTGAAGCAATTAAATTACTCCGTTGATTAGAAGTGATTAAATTACTTCCTTTGCTGGAAGATTAGATTACTCAAGTTTCAACTAATTAAACTACTCCGTTGGCTCTAGAAGATTAGGTTAGTGCATTCTTTCTAAAATCATCTTAAGATTAGCGCTACAAAAAAACAATAAGCACAGGAGCATGCCTTCACATTTTGGAACAAACAGATGGTTATTATTGCAGTGATGATTGCAGTGCTCCAGAGTGTATAATGACTAATAAGATTTTATAGCTCATCTTAATTGGGTTAACTTTATTTTCTGTAAATTATTCAAGTGAACTCTTTGGACGATCTCATCATATTAGCTAATTTTTCTATGTTCACGCATCACTGATAACATATTATTTATGAAATTTTCATATATTTTTAAATTTTTTTCCATTGTATCTGTTTTGACGCATTGTTTTCCATTCATTTTATTTTACAAGTAACTTTGAACTTCGTCTTCAAGTATCAATCGTCGCATATTATGCTTTAATCAATCTAATATCTAATATATATGTTCATGTAACCGTTACACTTTTATTATATATGTTCATGTAACAGTTACACTTGAAAAAAATTAGATAGTAGAAAGATGAAAAAGTAAAAGATGATATATTATCTTTGAATCTATCTAATATATGTTCATGCAACAGTTACACTTTCAAAAAAATAAGATAGTAGAAAGATGAAAAGTAAAAGAAACTTCACATTCAATCATCACTCAATATTTAACTTGCTATTTTTAATCCACATTCACATTAAAAAAAATAGAACAACAAAGCACAAAAACTTAACCAACAAAATTTCATGAAACGTGAATCCAATTAGTAAACTATACCTTTCCATCCATTTACTCCTCCATGGACCTCATATGTCAACATCTAACATTAAAAGGTTTGAAGCCGCCATAACATTACCAACGATAGTTTAAACCCAATAAAAAAAAAACCGTTACATCAATCAAATGTTAAATGATCCCATGATTGAATGGAAAACTTGGGCGATCACGAGGGGGACAGCAAGCAACGCCGTCTATGTATGGCTGTATGAGTTTAGAGTTTATGCAATATTGGTAAGGCTTTGTCTAACTGTTTTATATGGAAATTTGAAGATATACATTTTTAAGAAATTATTATTTTTAATTATTTAAAATTTATTTATGAATGTAAAAATGGATTCAGTATGCTGAAAATTTCTGTAGGTATTTAAATTATACAAAATTAATTACTCAAATATAAGGATGAAACAATTTCTCAAAAAATTTCACTCAAATATCCCCAAAACAAATTACAAAAAAAACTCATTTTGTAGAACTTTTAAACAACAACTAGTTAAAAATAAAAAGTAAATACATATCAAACTAAATTCATTATATCTATTTCTTTTCTTATAAGAAAAAAATATAAAACATTTAGATTGTAATGCCCAGTCTAACTTAAGGATATGAAGCAACGACAATCACACATGTCTTTTTTGGATGGTGATATATATTTATTTTATAACTATTGGA
Organism: Picea engelmannii; assembly: GCA_009831015.1. NCBI lineage: Eukaryota > Viridiplantae > Streptophyta > Pinopsida > Pinales > Pinaceae > Picea > Picea engelmannii. Next base: position 490,291 of record ML778413.1, read on the forward strand.
AATTTATTTTATTTTGTATTATATCTAATTACTTTAGATACAGTTTTTGAGGTCTAGGGTATTAGGTGAGGGAGTGGGTTGTTAAAACATTTTTTAAATGAAAGTCATTTGATCCAAACCCCTAGAAACACCTCAAATCCATCCATATTAAAAACTTATGCTCTCCAATATCATATAATATACAACTTTAAAAAACATAATTTCTATATTAACTAGGCATAGTATCACAGTAAAGTTCACAGCCCTTTTTAACATATCAGGCATTCCAAAGAACAAATAATTTAAACCTTACTTTATTAATTAAATAATTCAGACAATAAGAACATAAAACACTTAAGAGCAGATTGCTAATAAGGAAGAGTAGATAACTCTTCTAGCTCACCATACACAAGTATATGAATAGAGGTTCACCAATAATGTCCATAAGGTGTTGGCTGATAATCATCGATTTACTGAAAAAAGAAAATGTAAAGACAATGAGAACATGGGCAAAGTGTAAATGGAAACTACCAAATTGCGTTAACTCTCTAAATCTCAATAACCGACAATTCATGAGATTTAATAGACGTTGAAGAAATATCGGCAATGGGAAAATCTTCACCAACTCAACAAGACAACAAACCATAACAGAATGCCTGCAAGTGAAAGGAACTAGCCATTCCAATGTAAAAGAGATTATATCTTGCCCGTCCTCTGACCAAAATGTAATTTCGTTCAAATGTTTTCCTTATTGGTTATGCAGAGCCCTAAGTGTTGATAGACAGATGGGTAGCTGTAATTTTGTTATGAATTTTTGTCTAATATTTGGTACTAGAGAAATACAGAAGGTGTGTACATATCCTTTTTTTGGATTTGAACTTATAATTTTTTATTAGAAAACACATATTTTTAACTATTAAATAGATTTAAATTATATTCATAATTTTTTATTAGAAAACACATATTTTTAACTATTAAATAGACTTAAATTATATTCATATTGTACTAAATATTTATTCAAAAAACTTATTCATTTTATTTGTTTCTAACCTTCTTTTTTTTATTCATTTTATTTGTTTCTCACCTTCCTTTCTAACACAATTTTGAAAAAAATCACTTCCTTTACATGAGCCTCTAACACAATTTCGAAAAAAATTACATAATCAGAATAAGTAAACATTGTTTTACTTACTTAACTTAGAAGTATAAAATAAATACATGCATTCTCACCCATGGAGCATGAAACATAAATTGCAAATCTTAAAAGAGAAGTCTTATTAAGGTGTATCCACAACGATCAATGTGCACACCAATGCCATTGCAATATTGGCATGCATTTCAGTCTTTATAAAAGCATATGATCTACCTTACATACATTACATTTATCAACCCGTCAGACCTATATATAAGAGGTAACAACTGCTGCTATAACAGAGTATTTATCTAACACAGGAATTTGGACTATGTATTAAAGCTCTAGATGGATCAGGAACAGGAATTTGGACTATGTGTTAAAGCTATAGATGGATCAGTAACGAGGAATTTGGAATATGTCTTAAAGCTCTAGATGGATCAGAACTTCGTTAGAAGCCTCTAGATGGATCAGAACTTCGGTAGAAGCTCCGCAGGGTTGGGGTTTTGATAACATGAAACTATAGTTTCTTGCAAAATCTATTAGGTAATAGATTTTGCAAAATCTATTAGGTTAAAGTTATTGCGAAGGTAGATTTATACTAAGATATTACTTGCTAAGGAAACAGGTGGAAAATCTGACACGAAACGTTATGATACTAGATATACAATCCTCCATGGACAACGATCACTAGAAAATGATTAAGGGGCAAGCAACTTACATGGTTTGTGCCACACCCTGATATTTTGAGCATGTCTTGATGTGGTGAATAGATACCGGGCATATAACGCAATTCTGCTCGCATGTGTGGACCCTGCAATTGGAACCGATGCTCCCATATCATGTTGAATTGTAACATCTGCATTCTTTTTCAGGGTCGGCAATAAAAATCCGAGACATGTAGATGCGAATTTTCGTATAAGATATATAACACATAACCTACATATAGCATTTCTCGCAAACTTAAACCCTCCCTCACATTCTATATGTCTCCCTATGGATTGTAAATTGAAGAATATGAACTCCGGAAATAACAAAAATGAATAACTTTAACCATGCCCTAACGTGTTCGCTCAAGCTTACCCGGATCGAGAATAGTTAAAGATATTCTTCACTAGTAAATATAATATATAAATTAAATGAAACAATTATGGGTTTTATTAATATTTGTGAAATGATATTTTTTCATCATTGTTTTAAGAAACTTCTTTTACAATCTAATATGAAGGATATGTTTACTGTAATATAACATAAGATTCGTTCGGATAGGTTAAAGAAATTTAAAAAACAAATAATGACATAATATTTAATCTAGTTATTAAAAGCTATTATGTTTCACAATTAGGTTGCCTTTTATTTTAAAATTTTGAATAAATTGTCATTTTTTTAAATAATACACTATACATAAGCAATGTATATGTTAGTAACGTATATATTTGTTATACAAACCTAATGTATATATTAGTATAGATTAAAAGTCGAGTTTTATTGATGATATTATTAAATTTAAATTATCTTTATGAATTAGTTCAAGTGATTGATTGAGTATTTTGTTTTTAAGAGTTACTTATCTTTATTCTCTATTGTATGTCTCATTCAATATTAATAAATTTAAATTAAATACTTTCCAAAAGTTTTTTAAAGAAAAAAAAATTACTAAATAAAAATTGAAAATATAGCAATAACGCATCTCCGCATCTCCTTTCCAATCACTAGTGTTGTTTTCCGTTATATTCAAACCATATAAATGAACAATTTTTTTAGTTACTGGTGTGGCTTGTGACAGACCATGCCCTTCTGCCGAGATTTAAAGATGGATGCCAAGATTCATAGATATGAAATCCACGATGTAATGTTGGACCCAGGGTTTAATGTGAACATCCTTCCCAAAATGTCTACGGAAATGATTGGAAAGCCATGCTAGTATAGTCTCCTATCCATCTTGTTAATTTGATCCATCTTGTTAATTTGATTAGTATATACAATATATAAGTATATACAAATACGAGAAAAAACAATTGGGGCATGGTTGGTTCTTTTCATTATTAAATAGATTTTTTATAATACATATGTAGTAATCCTAGAACTTTTCATAAATAAAAAAGGACCGAATCAACTATTCACCCAACTAACTAATCTATGCATACACCGTCAATATGAGAGATTATATTTTTTAACACTCCACCTTAGTCTTAAGTACTATATTCTTTATTATTTCTAATGGCTTGGTGAAGTCCTCTTACATTTATTAAATCTAACTAACTACCATAATGGGCCTTATTTAATACTATAATAGAGCTAGTCCACCTTGCATTGAATTCACTCCACTATGGGCCCTCCACGCCCCCACTACCTATCTAGCTACCTAGCATTTCATATCCCTTATGAAATAATTTTCCTCAATACCTTTTGTACAACCATATACTAGGGTCCCATGGATAAGTGTCAACCACAATGTTGAAGTAGACTAGAGAATGAAGCTCTCATTCAGAAATGAAAGCCACAATGCTAAAGTAGTCCAACCACCATTGTAAGTCAGGGTCCCATGTCCAAGTGTTCATCTGAACTCCACGGGGAAGATACCAGAACCTAATAACCAATTGAAAATGAGGCTCCAAATACTGACACCTATCATGTGGATCAAAATAAGAATATTAATCCCCTTAAGAATATACCACTATAAAATATGCAAGTTGGACACTAGTAATCATAACGAGCTTCTAATTTGTCACATTGATTTTTTCTATAGAAGGTAGAGTAGAGTCATCAAATAAAATATGAAAGTGGTGGTCGTCCGCAAAATGACAATTATCCATACACCAGTCATCACAATCGACCTCAAAATCATACCAAGAATATACTTCTTGATTATATTCATTCCTAATATCTGCCGTAAGATATCTCTCATGCATGTTATCCACGATCCTTTGCATATTGTGACAACTTTCTCTAATAACTTGTTTCCCCTCATGCAGATGGTGCTCAAGAGCTTCAATCTTCCATAGAATTCCCATGAGGTGTTGAGAGCTAATATCCATTGGAAACGAAACATATAATATATCAAAAGAAATCTCTTAAAACAATTTATCTAATGGAACTGATATGATAGCAATCTGAACACCTTGTGAAAAGTGATGAACTCTACAGTCTCGTTGTTGTCACTAAAAACCTCCCAACATGATTGATTTTAAATCAATGATATCTTCACTTCCAGAGCTCTGATTTGGGTGATTTTGTTGTTTGAAATCAACTATTTTTGAAAGAGGAAATCATATATGTGGTGCATCATGTGACGATTTGGAATCGTCACACCCTTAACACTGGGCAAGGTGAGATGATCCTTCTTGATACAGTTTTTTACAAAGGAAAATATAATTTCATTTCTTTGGGAAAATTCATCTTCATTCTTCTTCATGGATTAAGGAAATTGATCCTTCTAAAGACAAAGGATAGGTTTACATCATTAACAGTCATAGGGTTGATGAAAATAATGTGTAACAAGGTTGGACTAATTTAGAATGGTGGTTTTCATTTCTTAATGGGACCCTTGTTCTCTAGTCTACTTCAGCACTGTGCTCCACACTTATTCATGGGGCCTTGGTATATGGTTGCACACCAAGAGTTGATGACAATGCTTTCATAAGGGGGGTGAAATGTTAGGTAGATAGAGAGGTAGGGGAGGGGAGGCGGGGGGGATGCCCATAGTTGAGTTCATTCATTGTAAGGTGGACTAGGTACACTATAGTATTAGATAAGGCTCATTATGGTACTTAGTTAGATTTAATAAATGTAAGAGGACTTTTGCTTTTAGAAGGTTCCTCCTCTAGAATGTTCTTAGTTTGTTGGTAGCACTATAAAAAGGGGTTCATGCACTGTAATGAGATATATAATATAATTATTGTATTTGGAGCGATAGCTCAATAGAATGATGCCCCATCAAAGAGGCAAGTGAACACGAGAGGGTCCCTTCCATAATAGGATCCATTGTATGGTGTTTCCCTACCTCAAGGTTTTTTTTGTAATAAAGTGTAGTTTTCATATACTCTTCTTGGATATATTATGGTGTATTTTGAATTCATATATTGGTACTTAACAAGTTGTATCATATCACTTTCCTTGCAAGAAGTGTGGGAATTTTTATTTTATTTTTGTATATTTTTTCGGAGAAGAAAAAGAGGGACATGATATTTTGAACAATTTATGTATATTTTTGTGTAAAATTTGTAGAAAATGGTTTTATATCTGAGTTCCTCTCAGAAAAAAAAAAAAACCAATTTGAAAAAATAATTGTTCGAAACGGAGTCCGGGAAGTCGAGATATTGACATTTTAAGATATGCAATTTTTTCAGGGTTGTTCACGTGGACGACAATATGATTTTTCATTTTTGTAGCCCCTAGAGGACAAATTTTTAAAAAAAATTATAGATATGATTTCTCCTTTCAAAAATAGTTGATTTCAAACAACAAGATCATCCAAATCGGAGCTCTGGAAGTGAAGATATCATTGATTTAAAATCAATCATTTTTGGGGGGTTTTAGTGACAAAAACGAGACTGCAGAGTTCATAACTTTCTACAAGGTGTTCAGATTGCTATCATATCAGTTCCATTAGATAAATCATTTTAAGAGATTTATTTTGATATATTATATGTTGTGTTTCCAAGGGATATTGGCTCTTAACTCCTCATGGAAATTCTATGGGAGATTGGATACCTTGAGCACCATCTACACGAGGGGAAACAAGATATGAGGTATAGTTGTCACAGTATGCAAAGATTTTGTATAACATGCATGAGAGATATCTTATAACAAATATTAGGGATGAATATAATCAATAAGTATATGTTTGGTATGATTTTAAGGCCGATTGTGATGACTAGTATATGGATAATTGTCATTTTTTAGATGACCCACCACTTTAATATTTTATTTGATGACTCTACTCCACCTTATGTAAAGAACATCACTGTAACAAATCAGGAGCTCATTATGATTACTAGTGTCTAGCCTGCATATTCTACAATGGAATATTCTCAAGGGGATGGATATTCTTGTTTGGAGCATCATTTTCAGTTGGTTATTGGGCTCCAATATCTTCTATTTGGAGTTCATATGAGCACTTGGACATGAGACCCCGATTTACAATGGTGTTTGGACTAATTTAGCATGGTGGATTTCATTTTTCAATGGGACCCTCGTTCTTTAGTCTACTTCAGCACTAAGGTCCACACTTATCCATGAGACCCTGGTATATGTTTCTACACAAAGCATTGAGGACAACACTTTCATAAGGGGGATGAAATTTTAAGTATATAGAGAGGTAGTTGGGGGGGTAGATGGCCCATAGTTGAGTTCATTCAATGTAAGGTTAACTAGGCACACTATAATATTAATTAAGTCTCATTATGGTAGTTAGTTATATATAATAAATGTAAGAGGGATTTTACTCATTTAACTCAGATCTAAAACTCATTTTTACAAATTTTGTAAACATATATACATAAATTGTGGGGAATATCGCGTCCCTCTTTTTCTTCTCTGAAAAAATCTACAAAAATAAATAAATTCCCACACTTATTGCAAGGAAAGTTCTTTGATACCACTTGTTAAGTACCAAATATATAAATAAAAAATACACCATAATAGATCCAAGAAGAATATATGAAAAATAAACTTTATTATAAGAAAACCCTTGATGCAGAGTAACACCATACAATGGATCCTATTATCGAAGGCACCCTCTCTTGTTCACTTGCCTCTTTGAGGGTGCTTCATCCTATTGAGCTACCACTCCAAATACAATAATTATCTTTTATATATCACTACATTGCATGAACCCCTTTATATAGTGCTACCAACAAACTAAGAACATTCTAGAGGAGGAACCTTCTAGAAGCAAAATCCCTCTTACATTTATTAGATATAACTAACTACATAATGGGGATTATTTAATACTATAGTGGTTCTAGTCAACCTTACATTGAATGAACTCCACTATGGGCCCTCCACCCCCCTAACTACCTCTCTATCTACCTAATATTTCATCCCCCTTATGAAAGTGTTGTCCTCAACGCTTGGTGTACAACCATATACCAGGGTCCCATGGATAAGGGTGGCCTTTAGTTGTGAAGTAGACTAGAGAAAGATGGTACCATTGAAAAATGAAAGCCACCATGCTAAATTAGTCCAACTTCCATAGTAAATCGGGGTCTCATGTCAAAGTGTTCATGTGAACTCCACATGGAGGATATTGGAACCCAATAACCAACTGAAAATGATGCTCCAAATACTTACACCTATCATGTGGATCCAAATTAGAATATTCATCCCCTTGACAATATAACACTGTAGAATATGCAAGCTAGACATTAGTAATCATAACGAGCTCATTATTTGTTACATTGATGTTTTGTACATAAGGTGGAGTAGATTCATCAAATAAAATATTAAAGTTGTGGTCATCCAAAAAATGACAAGTATCCATATACAGGTCATCACAATCGGTCTTAAAATCATACCAAGCATATACTTCTTGATTATATTCATCCCTACTGTTTTTGATAAGATATCTCTCATGCATGTTATCCGAAATATTTGCATATTGTGAGAACTATCCCTAATAGTTTGTTTCCCCTCGTGCAGATGCTACTCAAGGGCTCCAATCTTCCATAGATTTCCCATGAGGAGTTCAGAGCCAATATACGCTAGAAACACAACATATAATATATCAAAAGAAATCTCTTAAAATCATTTATCTAATGGAACTGATATGATAGAAATCTGAACACCTTGTGAAAAGTTATGAACTCTGCAGTCTCGTTATTGTCACTAAAAACCCCCCAAAATGATTGATTTTAAATCAATGATATCTTCCCTTCTGGAGCTCCGATTCGGTTGATTTTGTTGTTTGAAATCAACTATTTTTGAAAGAAGAAATCATATCTGTATTTTTTTTAGAAAATGTTTCCTCGAGATGCTATAGAAATTAAAAAATCATGTTGTCTCCCACGGGAACAACCCTAAAAAATTTGCATATTTTAAAATGTCGATATATCGACTTCCTTGACTTTGTTTCGAAAATTTATTTTTTTTAATTGGGTGTTTTTCTGAGAGGAAATCAGATATAAAACCATTTTCTACAATTTTTGCAAACAAATATACATAAATTGTTCGTAATATCGTGTCCCTCTTTTTCTTTTCCGAAAAAATATGCAAAAATAAAAATAAAAATTCTCACACATCTTCGGAGGAAAGTGTTTTGATACAACTTGTTAAGTACCAATATATGAATTAAAAATACACCATAATAGATCCAAGATGAATATATGAAAACTACACTTTACTATAAGAAAACCCTTGAGGTAGGCAAACACCATATAATGGATCATATTATTGAAGTGACCCTCTTCAGTTCACTTGCCTCTTAGAGGGGGCTTCATCCTATTGAGCTATCGCTCCAAATAAAATAATTTTCTTCTATATCTCATTATAGTCCATGAAGCCCTTTAAATAGTGCTACCAACATCCTAAGAATATTCTGGAGGAGGAACCTTCTCGAAGCAAAAGTCCTCTTACATTTATTATATCTAACTAACTACCATAATGGGCCTTATTTAATACTATAATGGACCTAGTCCACCTTGCATTGAATTCACTCCACTATGGGCCCTCCACGACCCCACTACCTATCTAGCTACCTAGTATTTCATATCGCTTATTAAAGAATTTTCCTCAATACTTTTTATGAAACCATATACCAGGATCTCAGGGATAAGTGTCGACCACAGTGTTGAAGTATACTAGAGAATGAAGCTCTCATTCAAAAATGAAAGCCACAATGCTAAAGTAGTCCAACCACCATTGTAAGTCGGGGTCCCATGTCCAAGTGTTCATGTGAACTCCATAGGGAAGATACTAGAACCTAATAACCAATTGAAAATGAGGCTCCAAATACTGACACCTATCATGTGGATCAAAATAAGAATATTTATCTCCTTAAGAATATACCACTATAGAATATGCAAGTTGGACACTAGTAATCATAACGAGCTCCTGATTTGTCACATTGATTTTCTGTACAGAAGGTAGAGTAGAGTCATAAAATAAAATATGAAAGTGGTGGTCATCCCCAAAATGACAATTATCCATACACCAACCATCACAATCGACCTCAAAATCATACCAAGAATATACTTCTTGATTATATTCATCCCTAATATATGCCATAAGATATCTCTCATGCATGTTACCCACGATCCTCTTCATATTGTGACAACTAAATCCCTAATAACTTGGTTCCCCTCATGTAGATGGTGCTCAAGGGCTTCAATCTTCCATAGAATTCCCATGAGGAGTTGAGAGCTAATATCCATTGGAAATGAAACATATAATATATCAAAAGAAATCTCTTAAAACGATTTATCTAATGGAACTGATATGATAGCAATCTGAACACCTTGTGAAAAGTGATGAACTCTACAGTCTCGTTGTTGTCACTAAAAACCCCCCAAAATGATTGATTTTAAATCAATGATATCTTCACTTCCAGAGCTCTAATTTGGGTGATTTTGTTGTTTGAAATCAACTATTTTTGAAAGAGGAAATCATATATGTGGTGCATCATGTGACGATTTGGAATGGTCACACCCTTAACATTGGGCAAGGTGAGATGATCCTTCTTGATATAGTTTTTTACAAAGGAAAATATAATTTCATTTCTTTGGGAAAATTCATCTTTATTCTTCTTCATGGATTAAGGAAATTGACCCTTCTAAAGAGAAAGGATAGGTTTACATCATTAAGAGTCATAGGGTTGACGAAAATAATGTGTAACAAGGTTGGACTAATTTACAATGGTGGTTTTCATTTCTTAATGGGACCCTTGTTCTCTAGTCTACTTCAGCATTGTGGTCCACACGTATCCATGGGGCCCTGGTATATGGTTGCACACCAAGAGTTGATGACAATTCTTTCATAAGGGGGATGAAATGTTAGGTAGATAGAGAGTTAGTGGGGGGGGACGCCCATAGTTCAGTTCATTAATTGTAAGGTGGACTAGGTACACTATAGTATTAGATAAGGCCCATTATGGTACTTAGTTAGATTTAATAAATGTAAGAGGACTTGTGCTTCTAGAAGGTTCCTCCTCTAGAATGTTCTTAGTTTGTTGGTAGCACTATAAAAAGGGGTTCATGCACTGTAATGAAATATATAATATAATTATTGTATTTGGAGCGATAGCTCAATAGGATGATGCCCAATCAAAGAGGCAAGTGAACATGAGAGGGTCCCTTCCATAATAGGATCCATTGTATGGTGTTGCCCTACCTCAAGGGTTTTTTTGTAATAAAGTGTAGTTTTCATATATTCTTCTTGGATCTATTATGGTGTATTTTGAATTCATATATTGGTACTTATCAAGTTGTATCATATCACTTTCCTTGCAAGAAGTGTGGGAATTTTTATTTTATTTTTGCATATTTTTTCGTAGAAGAAAAAGAGGGACATGATATTTTGAACAATTTATGTATATTTTTGTGTAAAATTTTTAGAAAATGGTTTTATATCTTAGTTCCTCTTAGAAAAAAACCCAATTTGAAAAACTATTTGTTCGAAACGGAGTCCGGGAAGTTGAGATATTGACATTTTAAGATATGCAATTTTTTCAGGGTTGTTCCCGTGAACGACAACATGATTTTTCATTTCTGTATCCCCTGGAGGACGAATTTTCTAAAAAAATTACAGATATGATTTCTCCTTTCAAAAATAGTTGATTTCAAACAACAAAATCATCCAAATCGGAGCTCCAGAAGTGAAGATATCATTGATTTAAAATCAATCGTTTTTGGGCGGTTTTAGTGACAACAACGAGACTGCAGAGTTCATAACTTTTCACAAGGCGTTCAGATTTCTATCATATCAGTTCCATTAGATAAATCATTTTAAGAGATTTATTTTGATATATTCTATGTAGTGTTTCCAAGGGATATTGGCTCTTAACTCTTCATGGAAATTCTATGGGTGATTGGATACCTTGAGCATCATCTGCACGAGTGGAAACAAGCTATTAGTTATAGTTGTAACAATATGCAAAGATTTTGTATAACATGCATGAGAGATATCTTATCACAAATATTAGGGATAAATATAATCAATAAGTATATGTTTGGTATGATTTTAAGGCCGATTGTGATGACTAGTATATGGATAATTGTCATTTTTTGGATGACCACCACTTTAATATTTTATTTGATGACTCTACTCCACCTTATGTACAGAACATCATTGTAACAAATTAGGAGCTCATTATGATTACTAGTGTCTAGCCTGCATATTCTACAGTGGAATATTCTCAAGGGGATGGATATTCCTGTTTGGAGCATCATTTTCAGTTGGTTATTGGGCTCCAATATCTTCTATTTAGAGTTCATATGAGCACTTGGACATGAGACCCCGATTTACAATGGTGTTTGGACTAATTTAGCATGGTGGATTTCATTTTTCAATGGGACCCTTGTTCTTTAGTCTACTTCAACAATAAAGTTCACACTTATCCATGAGACCCTGGTATATGTTTCTACACAAAGCATTGAGGACAACACTTTCATAAGGGGGATGAAATTTTAAGTATATAGAGAGGTAGTTGGGGGGGTGGATGGCCCATAGTTGAGTTCATTCAATGTAAGGTTGATTAGGCACACTATAGTATTAAGTAAGTCTCATTATGGTAGTTAGTTATATATAATAAATGTAAGATGGATTTTACTCATTTTACTCAGATCTAAAACTCATTTTTACAAATTTTGTAAACATATATACATAAATTGTGGGGAATATCGCGTCCCTCTTTTTCTTCTCCGAAAAAATCTACAAAAGAAAAAAAAATGCCCACACTTATTGCAAGGAAAGTTCTCTGATACCAATTGTTAAGTACCAAATCTATAAATACAAAATACACCATAATAGATCCAAGAAGAATATATGAAAAATAAACTTTATTATAAGAAAACCCTTGATGCAGAGCAACACCATACAATGGATCATATTATCGAAGGCACCCTCACCTGTTCACTTGCCTCTTTGAGGGGGCTTCGTCCTATTGAGCTACCACTCCAAATACAATAGTTATATTCTATATATCACTACATTGCATGAACCCCTTTATATAGTGCTACCAACAAACTAAGAACATTCTAGAGGAGGAACCTTCTAGAAGCAAAATCCCTCTTACATTTATTATATATAACTAAATAGCATAATTGGGATTATTTAATACTATAGTGGTCCTAGTCAACCTTACATTGAATGAACTCCACTATTTCCCTCCACCCCCCCAACTACCTCTCTATATACCTAAGATTTCATCCCCCTTATGAAAGTGTTGTCCTCAACGCTTGGTGTACAACCATATACCAGGGTCCCATGCATAAGGGTGTCCTTTAGTTGTGAAGTAGACCGGAGAAAGATGGTACCATTGAAAAATGAAACCCACCATGCTAAATTAGTCCAAACGCCATAGTAAATCGGGGTCTCATGTAAAAGTGTTCATGTGAACTCCACATGGAGGATATTGGAACCCAATAACCAACTGAAAATGATGCTCCAAATACTTACACCTATCATGTGGATCCAAATAAGAATATTCATCCCCTTGACAATATAACACTGTAGAATATGAACGCTAGACACTAGTAATCATAACGAGCTCATTATTTGTTACATTGATGTTTTGTACATAAGGTGGAGTAGAGTCATCAAATAAAATATTAAAGTGGTGGTCATCCAAAAAATGACAATTATCCATATACAAGTCATCACAATCAGTCTTAAAATCATACCAAGCATATACTTCTTGATTATATTCATCCCTAATATTTTTGATAAGATATTTATCATGCATGTTATCTGAAATATTTGCATATTGTGAGAACTATCCCTAATAGTTTGTTTCCCCTCATGCAGATGCTACTCAAGGGCTCCAATCTTCCATAGATTTCCCATGAGGAGTTGAGAGCCAATATACAGTGGAAACACAACATATAATATATCAAAAGAAATCTCTTAAAATCATTTATCATATGGAACTGATATGATAGAAATCTGAACACCTTGTGAAAAGTTATGAACTCTGCAGTCTCGTTATTGTCACTAAAACCCCCCCAGAATGATTGATTTTAAATCAATGATATCTTCACTTCCGAAGCTCCGATTTGGTTGATTTTGTTGTTTGAAATCAATTATTTTTGAAAGGAGAAATCATATCAGTATTTTTTTTAGAAAATATTTCCTCGAGGTGTTATAGAAATAAAAAAATCATGTTGTCTCCCACGGGAACAGCCCTAAAAAATTTGCATATTTTAAAATGTCAATATATCGACTTCCTTCACTTCATTTTGGACAATTATTTTTTTTAATTGGGTGTTTTTCTGAGAGGAACTCAAATATAAAACCATTTTCTACAATTTTTGTAAACAAATATACATAAATTGTTCGTAATATCGTGTCCCTCTTTTTCTTCACCGAAAAAATATGCAAAAATAAAAATAAAAATTCTCACACATCTTCGGAGGAAAGTGTTTTGATACAACTTGTTAAGTACCAATATATGAATTAAAAATACACCATAATAGATCTAAGACGAATATATGAAAACTACAATTTACTATAAGAAAACCCTTGAGGTAGGCAAACACCATATAATGGATCATATTATTGAAGGGACCCTCTCCAGTTCACTTGCCTCTTCGAGGGGGCTTCATCCTATTGAGCTATCGCTCCAAATAAAATAATTTTCTTCTATATGTCATTATAGTGCATGAAGCCCTTTATATAGTGCTACCAACATTATAAGAACATTCTAGAGGAGGAACCTTCTAGAAGCAAAAGTCCTCTTACATTTATTATATCTAACTAAGTACCATAATGGGCATTATTTAATACTATAATGTACCTAGTACACCTTACATTGAATGAACTCCACTATGGGCCATAACCCCCCACTATCTCTCTATCTACCTAACATTTGATCCCCCTTATGAAAGCATTGTCATCAATGCTTGGTGTGCAACCATATACTAGGGCCCCATGGATAAGTGTGGACCATAGTGTTGAAGTAGACTAGAGAATGAGGGTCTCATTCATAAATGAAAGCCACCATGCTAAATTAGTCCAACCTTTTTACACATTATTTTCATCACCCCTATGACCATTAATGATGTAAACCTATCCTTTGTCTTTAGAAGGATCAATTTCATTAAGCACTGAAAAAGAACAAAGATGAATTTTCCCAGAGAAATGAAATTATCTTTTTCTTTATAAAAAATCCTATCAAGAAGGATCATCACACATTTTCCAGTGTTAAGAGTGCGGTGATTCCAAATCGTCACATGTTGCACCACAGTGGCCTGCGACGTTGTCGCACCTTTCTTAGTGTTAATGGTGTGGCGATTTTCCATATGAAGGAAAAATAGAAGCTTCTGGATGTTTCTAGAATAGAAGCTTCGAGGGTGAGGTGGCCTTCGATCGGTTTGGATCTAATCTCATCAGATCTTATATACGGTTTTGGGGTGAATTCTTGGGCTTTATTATAGTATGATTACAATCTGCTTGACAACTTTGTATATGATTTTAGCTATGTTTTCTTTGTTTTAGCTTGTTTTATTTTGAAATATTTGATCTCTTTCTTTGAGTGTGTTTCAGTTACAAAACATTGTTTTTCTTTACAATTGTTTAGTAAAAGAACACTTCTTTTTATGAATAGTTCATTTTAAAAGAAAAAATGTACTTTGGCCTACTATTGTTTTGAAGAAGCTTACTATTTATTTTAGTGTATCTTTGAAAACAAAAAAAAAATAAAAATTCTTAGTTTTCCTTAGATTGGGGGCATCTTTGCATTTGAAGTAGCGAAATTGCATGGTTTTTGGCATTTTTTGGTCTTGAAATCTTAAAAAAAATTATTAAAGATCTTGGTCTTGAATTGGCCAAGAATCATGTATTGGGGTAAAGTCTCTTTGGCTCATTTCTTGAAGTTCTTGATATGGATAAGTTTAATAAAATTTTGGGACATTGTGCATCTAGGAATGATAAACGTTTTCTCCTTCTCGCAATATATCTTTCATCGAAATGAAATATTTTCATTCTCATTTCTTTTCATTTTTTAGAGTCGTTCAAAACATCATCTAGTCCACACTATTTTCCTCTTGAGTAAACAACATCCTTAAAATAAAAATTGATTAAACATTTTTATATTTTATGGTAGCAAACCTACATTATCTTAGGGTGGAGGGCTTTGGAATAGGTGTGAAAGTTGACTTTCCAAAGTTGTAAACAAACATATAATCTTCTGCTAACGAGGGGTAAATCCACTTATTACATTTTGTCCTGGGAAGCCCTTCTCACACAAGGGTCAATCATGAGGTCAAATTGAGACTAACATAGTGACTAACCCTACTTTTTTGGTCTTGGTGTAGTGGTTGCGTGTATTATTGGGGGTCACTTGAGAAAACAACCCTGTGCAGGTCTTCTCAAGTCAATTTCGGGCTCAATTATACTGCCCTTGTGCGTGTATCAGACTATCTAATGTTTCCTCAGCCATCATTGGTGTATTTGGTAACCTTATTGGCCTTTCTCTTTAGGGTAATACACGAGGTGACTATGAAGGGGAAGCCTTCATTGTACCTGGAATCTACATTGGCCAAACTCACTCAGGCTCCTTGAAAGTTAAATCCATGTTTATTGTGTGGAATCTTGCACCAAGGAGTACTTTTGTTAAGGAGGTCGTCAACGTAACCTTTCCACCCGCTCTATCTTAGCCCCTTCTTACATTGTTCTCACGACATTGGATTTCATCACCAACTAGTGCGTTCATTGCGAGAAGGTTTTGTTTTTTGGCTTCCTTCCTATATTTTTAGCATCTGTTGTTTATTTTCCCTAGCATACTCTAGGTTGGATCTTTTTTTAATGGCATCATTTCCCATAACCACCAATGAAGCAATCCATACTCCAAGGGAACCTTTTTTTTTTCCTTATTATAGAAATATTGGTCCTCCTTACATCTCAAGTTTTAGCCTTCCAGGTCTCACAATTGGATTACCGGTATGGTTATTTTCCACTCAGGTAATCCCAAATGTAGGTGGTGCTTTGGTTGTAATCACTCCCCCCTAAGAACATTAACCTCATGTTGATCCTTCTCCTTATTCACCATTAATATCTTCTTTACATTCTTCACTTGCGAGGTTTTCTTCCACTTCATCTTCTTCGCCTGGTGAAATCTATGAAGCTAGTAACACAGTGGATAAGAAGAAGAATAAAAGGAAGACTAAGAATAAGAAAAATAAGCAAGGGTCCAAACCTCCAACCACTGCCAGACATGTTGGAAAACAACCAGTTGCTGACAATCGTGTTGGAAGTGTTGATGATGCCAAGATAACCCAAACAACCTGTAAGCCCAAGTACCCTTGCACACTTTGTAAGTGTATCCATATTCTTAAGGATTTCCCTCGTCTATCCAAGGTTATAGAAGCATAGTCTCTAGGCCCTCACCAACCCATGTCGTCAACCTTTGAACAAAATGTTGATGACCTCCCGACAACTAGTTAGGATACTGTTGGGAAGAAGAAAAGTAGAGTCAAGTTCCCATGTATGTTATGCAGAGGGAGTTATCAATATCAACTTCTCCCTCGTATGGTTGACGCCTCCAAATTATTTGAAGACATGAATGTTTCCCAACCTCAAATCTCGGCTTCTTTCTTTCGGCCTACTCTCAACCCACTTGAAGTTGATGGCATGATAAATATGGTCCTTTCATCGATCGGTTCGGTTGATCAGGTAGTCAATATGGTCACATCCTTAGTTGAACCAGTTAACAAACTGGTCAATCCGATCCCATCCTCGGTTGATCCCAATCTCCCATTAGAGACTGAAACCAAATAGGTCGATATGTTTCCATTCATCGATCCCATTCTCCCCTTGGCGAATGAAACTCAATTGGTCGACCTCATCTCGACATCGGTCGATCCTAATCTCCCGCTAGAGAGTAAACTTGATTCTTCCCATGTTTTTCTCATTCATACAGATTCTACTATGCTAGGGAGCCATCATTTTTTATTAGGGTGTGCTAATTGGACCTCGTCTTCCCTCTCACATTCCTTCTAGAGAGTTTTTCTTCCATCCAGTCAAGATCTCTGGGAATCCATGACCGAGTTTTGTCCCTTGACATGGTGGTCTTCCAGAGAATTTTCCTCTTGGAAGCCATGATGAAGGAGAGGTTATGAGCATAGTTATGAGAATTGTTAGATGAACTACATGGAGCAATGTATTTCACAAAGTTGGATCTTCGTTTAGGGTATCATCAGATTACAATGAAGGAAGAAGATATCCCAAAAACAACATTCTGAACTCATGAAGGCCATTATGAATTTTTGGTCATGCCTTTTGGCCTTACAAATGCACCTTCCACATTCCATGGGTTGTTGAATTCAATTTTCAAGCCCTTCGAAAATTTGTGTTAGTAATTTTTGATGATACACTAATCTATAGCAAGTCTTGGGAGGATCATGTGCGACATGTTGACAAGGTGCTACAACTACTAAAGGAGAAACAACTATATGCCAAACCATCCAAATGTTTCTTTGGAGTGAAGGAGGT
>ML778413.1:512724-530948 GCA_009831015.1 Picea engelmannii
GTTGTCGCAGTGTTTGGAGGACCTGTCGGATGTGGTGGAGGTGCTCTTCCCAAGTCTGGCTGAAGATCAAAATGTCATCCAAGTACACCACTACAAATGAGTTGGTGAATGGCCATAGGATGTCATCCATTAGCCTCATGAAGATTGCAGGGGCATTCGTCAACCCGAATGGCATGACCAACCATTTGAAAAGGCCCTCCTTGGATTTGAAGGTAGTCTTCCACACATCAGAGGGTTCGATTGGTACCTGGTGATACCCTGACTTCAATTCGATCTTGCTTAAATATTTCGCCCCCTCGAGTTGGTCCAGAAGGTCATCAATCCGTGGGATCAAGTACCTATTCCGAACAATGATCTTGTTTAGTGCCCGATAGTCAATGCAAAGTCTCCAAGTCCCATCCTTCTTCTGCACCAACACGATCAGGCTCCCACAGGGTGATGAACTCAGTCGGATGTGACCTTTCTACAATAGATCCTGAATCTGCCTCTTGATTTCGTCATTCTCCATAATAGAGCGCCGATAGATGGGTCCATTGGGTAGCGACACACCTGGGGTCAGATCGATGGGGTGCTTGACCTGGCAATGTAGAGGCACCCCTGCAGGGGAGGTGAATATTTCCTCATACTCCTCCATGACCCTATCCATCTGTTGTTTTCGTGTAGCGGGGCCCTGTCTAGAGGTCATGGCCATAGTCTTCCTCTTTCCCTCGGGGCGGATCATTAGGAAAACAAATTTCCTGGTTTTGGAAATGAGCTTACTGCATTGTTTTGCAGTAACCAAAGAGATGGTGGTAGGCGGTGCTATCTCCGGTATCCTGTACATCTTATTTCCCAAGGTGATAATAACAGCACGGGGATTGGACTCATACATAGCATGTCGCTTCCACAAGTACGGTTGGCCTAATAATACATCAAAAACATTAAGAGGAGCAATGTCACATAATACATCATACGTGAAGGGCTTGATGTTGTAGGGAAGGCGACATTGTTGGTTGACGCAGAGGTCCCGTACTTGGTGCAACCACCCGATGGTGTATGGTTGTGGGTGTGTTGTGGTTGGCAAGCCCAACCGCTTCACGACCTCTACCGAGATGAGGTTCTTCTAGCTCCCGCTGTCGAAAATGAACTGCAACGGGGAACCCTTTACCCACATCTTGGAATGGAAGAGACGCTCTGCCTCTTCTGGATCTTCTGGTTCCTCCTTCTAGATCTTCGTGGTGGCAACAGTGGCATTGGACTCCGCATCGATAATCTGCTTCCCCTGTCATTCCCCTTGTCAGGTTCTGATTCAGAGTCAGAGCATGCATTCGATTCAAAAGCCTTCAACTCGGTTACCAGTGACTACTTGGCTTGAAACTCACTTATGTTGTGAGTGAAGCTCTTATGGAACTCACACCACTTCCTCGTGTCCTTTTTTGGCTTCATGGTGTTGTTCTTTGCTTGTGGTTTTGGCGGGTTATCCTGGGCCGCTCCACCTTGGATTGGTCCTTTGTGCTGCGGTTTGGTGTTACCTTTCCCTTGCTTCTGATTCGCAGACCCAAAGTCTCGCTTTTTTTGTTTGAACGTCTGCTCAATCTTGGCAGCATATCGGTACGCCACACCAAGCGAGGATATGTTGAGGAACTCCATTTCCTCCTGAATTTATCTGTGCAGACAACTGAGGTACTTTAACACCAAATGTTTCTTTGAATCTTCGATACCCAACTTTGTGCATAGGGTATGAAATAGATTCGTCATCTCATGCACATCTTGGTCCCTTTGCTGCCCCAGCGTAGTCCATTGTATGTATTTGTCCTCATAGCTCCCCACGGGATAATATTGTTCCTTGATGGCGTCTCAGAAAGAATTCCAAGTGGGTGTGGCCGAGAACAGAGAGGTTTCCCCCTCTCCCTATTTCTCCAAGTAGGTTTCCCACCAGTCCTTGACATGGGGGGCGGCTTTGAGGAGTGCAAAAATAATCCTTTCTCGGTCGGAAAAATCCTGAACCGAGAAATATCCTTCTAACAGATTCAACCATCTATCTATGACATCTGCATCTATTTGGCCCTCAAATATGGGAATGTCAAAGTTTACTTGTACCTTAAAAGGAGTGGTGCCTCCAAAGTGGTTGTTGGATGTCGATGCGCCGCTAGTGGGAATCCGTTGAAGAATCTGGGCAAAGTTGTCCATCATCGCATTCCTTTGTTTCTCGAGGGCTTCCTCGAGAAACATTTTGATAGGATCTCCTACTCCCTCATCTTTCTTTTCTTCCCCCATGGGCGGTTTTCAGGGTTTGCGAGACTGATCTTGCAAAGGTTCAACCAGATCAAGCCCCAACTCCTTATACCCCGACCTCGTTGGGGACAGGCAAAGAAAGATCAAGAATGAGCAGACTGCTCTGATACCACTGATCCTGATTTATGTAGGAACACAATGAAATACATAAATACACATAAACGTAGAGATGTAGCGGAAATAAGACTTCATTTCATTAATAACAAATGACTAAAAAATGCTTACAGACAGAATGGAAATAAACTAGCTAGGGCGTTGGTAGCTTATCTCTAAGAAGAGATGTGGCGGCTACTAGCCTATGAACTACCTATTACAATGAGGCTCGAAGGCCTATATATTACTGAGAAACAATGGAAAACGCTAAACATCCAAAAACCTAACCCTAGGAGATGAAACGCCAAAATATGGGCCCCGTTGGGGTAAATTGGTACATCAATTTCCCGAGGTCGTAACTTTGGCATACTATCTCCGTTTGATGCACATGATACATCGTTATAAAAATCTATCTGAGGAATACATTACTGACAACAAATATCACGTTCAAAGCAAACTCATATTCGCTGGAGCATTCAGGCCCAAAAAACGTCATTTAGGGCCTCAAAACAGCTCCGGAAGTTCAGGACCCGAAGAACTGTTAAAAATAGTAAATTGTGCTACAATTAAGAAAACTGAAAAACTGAAAGAAACAATGGTGTGGGTCCAAGTGGAATAGGTGGGTGGCCACCAATATCCACCTAGATCACACATAAATGTACAATTACAAGATGACTCCAAATGAAAATGTCTCCTTGGTATATATAGGAGACTAGGAGGTATAATTACAACTAATGGAATAAAGCCGACATAAATAAAATAACATTATTAATGTAATATGCCCCAATTAAAGGGTAATGAGCCACTATTTAGGGCTTAACACATAGATAGGGGTTGTGACAATTGGTCATTAATGACTTGGGTACCTAGACATAGGGGTTGTGACAATTTGTCGAGTGCATTCATGAACAGGTTGTCATGGATCACATCATGGGGTGCACTCATCAAGCGTATACCACTAAGCATTCACCCATCAAGAACATATATCCCTGGCACATTAGGTGTAGCCAAATGGACTTGGATGAGTTGGGTGCTCTTGCGATGAATGAGATGAATGAGACAAACTGGAAGGATTTTCCTTTGCACAAGTTGAGATGCAATTGGGTGCCAAGGCATAGTTGTGGGCACATGAGGGGGGTCAGATGGAATGAACTAGAAAGAAATGGGAGAACCTTTGCGGAATTAGAATGACTTGGATTGATTCGATGGAACAAACAATGAACAAGTCAACAAAGAAGATAAATTAGATTGTGTGGGATGTGGGTCCACCTTGGAAGGAAGGAGGTTGGCAAGACAAGGAAATCCTCATATAAAAGGGAGGATGACTATGTGATTGTGCCAAGTTCATGGTTTGGGAAGAGTGGAATGAACTATTTTGGCTAAGTGACATGTAGAAGAGAACAAGACGTACAAGAGGAAGGCTTATGGTTGCTTTAGGAGTTGGAAAATTATGTAGGCTGTTTATCTTTTTAATTTTAGTCTATAAATGAGTTACATGTAGTAAATTGTGCTCCTTTATTTTAAATTGTAAACATTCATCATATAAAAATTTGTCTTATGTTATTTTGAATTGTTTCACGACCCCACAGTACACTTGCCCAAATCTTGCAATCATACACCCCCTGAGGTCATGCAACACCATGATGGTTCTCACTTGGATACTTAGCAAAAATATGGATACTCCATACGGACTACACCTCTTAACCTAGAACATAACCATACTGTGTTCTCGGCTATGGGTGAGTCACACTCCTACTCTGTGCAATTCACTTGTATACTTATAAAAAATGTTACCAGTATTAACACTTAGTCATTTAAGCTTATATACATGGACATGAAAAACTAAGAGAATGCTTGTGAAAAAAACAAGATACACAAAGAGATAGTCCAGGAAGCACAAGATGTGTCTAACACCCAGCTAAGTCTTATTATTATGAAACAATTACAATATGAGAACTACTGGCTTGATTTACAACTTGGGAAGTCACCTGACCAAGACACTCATATATAGATTCAACTCACCAAGTCTTGTTCGTTGCAACAAATTCCTAAACCCCTGCAGTGCACCCCATACGCACACCCTCCACATATTTACTATTTTTTCTCTGTCACAGACTTGACCAAGCTCACAAAGAATTTTGTTTCTTCCTCATAGCATGCCTCACCTATACTTGTGGCATGACTTCCCTAGAACTCCCTTGTGCATCCCAATCTTGGCTACTTGTCTTCCATGACTTCGCAACTCTATGTTTTGTTATGCCTTGCCACAAAACTTTTCCTTGGTCACTTGTCACTTTTCCTCTATGCCTTCTCACTCATTTCCTCCCTTGGTTGTGGCCCCTTGTTCTTATATGGACTCCAAGTATCACCTTCATGAATTGTCGCACCCTCTGGGTGTGTTGCACCCCTTCACAAACTAGTGTGCCCAAAGAAGCCTATGCACCCATTTTTGGACCGACGCGCCAATGAACCTATATGCTTGTCAACCTTCATGTCCCTTGGGACCAGTGCACCCCAAACTTGGGTACGCTCCTCATGCTGACGCACCCCAACCTCTTTGGTGCACCCTTTCCTTGTGTGTTTCTTCAAACCAAAATGTGACTTTTTGTTGGTATGTTGTTGAGGTCATCCAACCTATCGAACGTGCACATGTTGTGAAGGGAAGTTGAGTCGACTCATTGGGCATGTGCCCAAGTCTCCATCATCTATCGCAAGGAGAGTGAGGTGTGTTCCATCTTGGTGTTGCACATCACCATTCTGTGTCCAAGGGGCTCCTACCCACAACTATATGACCTCATTTTCCCAACAAATTGCATGCCCCTTGTTCTCTTGTTGACTCATCTCCAAGTTCGCCCAACAAGTGTGTGCTCAGTGGGTATCACATAAAGCCTTACAAATTGCATAATAAAGTTTTCTATTTTTTTCTAAAACTTTGTTTATGAATACGAATAAGACTTCTTTATGTTTATAAAAAAATATTTATTTTTATTATATTAACACACATATACTGTAACTTGTGTAAAACTTAAAATGTATCCATTTTTCTTATAATATTCATCTCAATTCCATGTCCTCTGTCTCATTTCTAATAAAATCGTATTAAAGTAAATGTGACGAGGATTTGGAAAAATTATAAACATCTTTCTTACAAGTGTTTTGGAGCATTTTTTTTAACAATGGGAAATTGATAACTCATAAAGTGACCTAGCCTAGGCCTGAGATGAAACCAACCAACTGCCACTCTAACCCAATAGTATATCCAACAACTTGCAAGCTAAACATACCAATAACTTGTTACTTAACAAGGGTTGAGACGTCTGTAGACGCACGCACAGGGGAGGTCCAACTTGTGGGTGGAATCTACCATTCTACCTTTATTACAATGGACCAAATGTCTCATCAATCATTTGAACCTAGGAGGGGAGAGTTCAAAACCTACTTCCCAACCATTCGAACTATTTTCCCTGGAATTTTTAATAAGGTGACAAAAAATTAGATGACATATGTGCAACACTAGGACTTCTTGAGAGGTTATCCATCTCAATACTACTCTATCGCAAGCGTGCTTAAAAATGTAGTTTTGTTGAAATATGATGCATTAACATTAATATGATCGTACATAAGTGCATGAATGGGGAGGATAACAATCATTCCTCCTGATTGTCAATGCTAAACCCAATTGATAAAGGGATTCACATCATGTGAAACTACTTAAACTACTTAAAACTTTGAACCAACCAATTATCCCTTAAAGCTACATATCACAAACAACGTTTAAACTCAGAAAAAGATAATAACATTTTTCCTCGGTAACACATTTCTATTTCTTTTACAATAGTGCTTTGACTTATACTTCACCATGCCAAGTTATCAACGACACTTTTCCTTGCACCCTTTCTACTCGCTTAAATAAATATACTATCTTTCGGTTTCTAATTTGGTACTAACCAAATATATACATTTTATCATAGTAATTTCGGTTTTTTATTTAATTCCAACCACATATTTCCATTTTATGATAATAACGTTGACGGATTACAAAGAAAACTCATGATATGAGTATATCATGGATATTAATCGTATCGTTCACTTTCATAACAGCGAAACGAGCAAATTTATTGTTTGGCCACAATCATGACCACTTTCAACGGCCTTATTTTAATTCTCTTCGTGACGCTTTGAGGCCACATCACCGCTAAAGGCTCATACTTTTGACTCCAGCGGCGCGGAGGAAGCTCTTTAACAAAAGGAAAAATATCTAAAATGCCTTGTGTGCCGACCAATAAAACATAACGAATCCTTTAACACGCACCGATGTCAGTTAGACGTCGTTGTCGCGTAGCGACGTCACTTACACGTCGTTGTCGAACAATAATGTAAAGTCGGCGTCAGTTCTTGTATCCGTACATTCCCACGCATACATACGTACATCATCAATTTGGACTCGGGAGTATGTATGTCCTACAGATTACTTTTCCATGGAATGCCTTAGGGTTTGCTGAAAGGAATAGATACCGGCCATCTCCATATAAATCAGTTCAAATCTAAAATAGTAGGATGTTTTTGAAGTTTTGTTTTCTTCCGGTCCTTGATAAACATAGAACCTGTACATTTAAAGCCTGGCACTATCTTTTCAGTGCGTTGAGCTGAGTTGGGTAACAAATTTCGTCATTTGCTTCAGTTGAAGCAAATTTCTTGTTTATTTGGTAGGCGCGCGGGGATTTATACAAAAGCTGTCCTGTTTCTTCGAAGGCGAAAGTATTAAGGAACTCGAAGTATCTGCAACGCTTGTTTGGATGTTTAATACTTTAGAACAACTGAGATCGGTCGACGTTTATGGGAATCGACCTAAGTCTTGCCAGATTTAACTGAAGAACCCATTGCTTCTACTTTGTAGAGCTTCTTTTTGCACTTTTGTAGGGTGAAACAGTAAACCTTGGTACAGATTTAGCTGCAATGGCCCCGATGTCTTTGCCTCCCGGGTTTAGATTTCATCCAACGGATGAAGAATTAGTAGCTTATTACTTGAAAAGGAAAGTTCATCGTTGGAAGATAGAGCTTGACATTATTCCCGAAGTCGATCTCTACAAGTTTGAGCCGTGGGACTTGCCTGGCAAGTTACATCATCTTTGCTGTTAATTGTGAATTGCATTCTAAATATTTTGTACTTTGAACCCTGTTTGTAATTGTAAATTTGCTGTTAATTGTGAATTGCAATCTAAATATTTTGTACTTTGAACCCAGTTTGTAGATGAATATATAAATAAATTAAGATTCGTGAGTATTTCAATAAAAGCTTCAAAATACTGTTAAATGATTTTGCTAAATAAAACCCTCATGCTTTCACTGCCGTAATTTTCTTTTGCTTAATAGTTTGTCATGGCATTTCTTGTGGTATGCAGAGAAGTCCTTTTTGCCTGGAAGAGATCTGGAGAGGTATTTTTTCAGTCCAAGGGACAGGAAATATCCAAACGGTTTAAGAACAAACAGAGCCACGGAAGCTGGTTACTGGAAGGCTACCGGAAGAGATCATAAGGTTAGTTCTCATATGCGTGCAATTGGAATGAAGAAAACTCTAGTGTTTTATAGAGGCCGTGCGCCTCATGGTTCTCGAACAGGATGGGTTATGCATGAATATCGTCTAGACGACAAGGAATTCGAAGCCTCTCCTTCGTCGCAGGTACCTCGATATTCTACTAATTCCTTTTTCTGTTTTCGTTCGGGACCAACTGCTTGTAAAAATATAAGTTCGCTCTGCGTAGCCTGTGAGAAACACAGGTAAAAAGAATCAGGTACCCATTACTGAGTACCATATAAACAAGGGAAAAATACTATTCGTAAGTACTTTAGAAACATGATACTGATTGTAGACATTTACGATCCAAATTATAGTACATAAACTTGTTTACGGATAGAAAGATTGCATTGTATTAACCATTTGTTTTTAATCTGTACGGAAAGAAATTGGATGAACTTTCTATTATCTATGTTATCTATGCTTATAATCAAGTTACTTTTAATTGTGCCAATTTTAAATTATGAATGCTTATAATCAACTTACCTTTGATTGTTTACATAATATAATTTATGTAATTGATTTTGAACATTCTTTCCATTTTTTAAAAATTTAAAACAAAATATCTATTTTCTATATATAAATATATAATTTTATATTTAAGCTGTATGGCATTATTTTCTTACATATATTTAACCTGATATAATTATAATTTATGTAATTGCTTTTGAACGGTCTTTCCATTTTTTAAAAATTTGAAACAAAATACCTATTTTCTATAATGAAATATATAATTTTATATTTAAGTTGTACAGGATTCTTTCATTAACCTGTATGGGAAGTCTCTTGGTAATATTTTAATTATGATATTGTTAAAGATAATGCTTAATTAATGTTATTACTAAAGTTTAAGGATTGGATTGGGTTTGTTGGAGGATGTTAGAGATTCTTTTAACCTCTCCCTCAAAGAATGGAATAAGTTGAATCTCACAAAGCTTATTTAAGTGTAATATATTTCTGTGTAATGTGCGGAATACAAACTATCATTTTGTGTATCTGTCTGTCTGCAATGATTGCTCTCCATATTTTCAATTTGATATCAGAGAGAAGTTGTCTGCACATTTGAGAGAGTTATTGAAATGTTGTTCGAGAAGAAGACGTCAAGAGAACTCAATTGTCGAGGAGAGGTTGTTGTCGTGAAGGAGGTCGTTGTTCTGCGTGATAATTGCCTATTGTTGTTCTGCGTGGTAGTTGCACACTACTAGAGGAGAGGTCGTTGCTGTCAATTAACGAAGAGAGCCGCCAATGCTGACGTTGCTAGGAACCAACAGAAAATGAGAACATTGAGCCTGAGTAAGACATGCGGCCTGTATCATTCAAATTAAGTACAACCAAAAAGAAGCCTGAAGAACTCGACCACTGGCAGCGGCGTCCGTCCATGTCTTGGACAACCCAGTAATCTTTAAATATCACCTATCGCCGAGAACTATCCTCCATTCTTTTTCTCGGTTTCCTCCTGATCGAGTGTGCAAGAAACGCATGAGATGGTTCATCTGTAAGATGGCTTAACAATGAGGATCGTAGCATCCTCATATTCCTCATAGCATCCTCATATTCATCAACTGATGTACATGGCATTCTTCGCCTTTCGATGTGCGGATCTTGAGGCTTAGAGGACTGAAATCGCAACAGATCTGAGAAAGAAATAGAATCCGAAGACATTGACATCTGAACGAGATAGCTGCAAGGAAAATGTTTTGTGAGGTAAAATGAATTCTATACCTATGGATAAGTTTATTGGTTTCAATTTCCATACATGGAAGGTTAAAATTCAAATGCATCTAATGAATAGAGGCGTGTAGAGCATAGTAAAAGGCACTGAAAAAGATCTTAGTGATCCCAAACTTCTGGTTGAATGGGAAAATAAGGAAGAAAAGACTAAAGCTATTATTGGTTTGTCTCTTTCAGACACACAATTGCATTTGATTGATTTGGAAAAATCATCTAAATTAATTTGGGAAAAAGACAATGAATGCAAGGTTTTCTTTAAAGATGCAACTTTTTAGCCTCAAAATGCATGATGAGACCCATCTCTCTACTCATATAAATGAGTTGATGTCTCTCTTTTAAAAATTAGCTAACATAGGTACCGAGGTAGATCTAGAAGATGCTAAAACAATTCTATTGAATAGCCTATCTTCTAAATATAGCAATGTTGTATTCACATTAATTCAATTACCCTCACAATCATTGGAAGGAATGGTAGTATCATTATTATCTGAAGAAAAAAGGACATATTCTGAACACTCAGATGTAGGTGGTCAACATGAAATTGCACTATTTTCAAAAAGGAAGATGAGAAGAACCAAGGGATTTTCTGAATGGAAAACATTGACAACTTGGATGACTTATCAGAATCAAAGAGTGATGAAGAACCACGAGAGTCATCTCTCAAACTGTTCTAGAAAAAGGAAAAGGGTGGTGTGCTTAAAGTTTTTTTTTTATGTGTGGTAATGTTTAAAGTCTTTTATGTAAATGTTTATGTAAAATAGGAACTCTTGTATCTTGATATAAGCTGGCAGCCCCGGTTTCAAGAACAACTATTCTTATTCTAAGTCACCTTGTATACTTGAATGTTGATGACACTTTATATCCAAAATGCTCTTTTAGACACTGACGGATAGCCAAAAGAAGAAATCACAGATGAAGGCATGTTCATAGAATGCATCAATAATTGACATATTTTCTCATGGAAGCCCCAGTGAGCCGAGATTGTCAAAATTGTCAATCGTACAAGTGCATGAATGATGATTTGAAACATTTATAATTTAAATGAATTGAAAGGAAAGCTCGAAGAAGAGGAAGAGAAAGAGACGAATCAAGAGGCGTCAGAGTGGGTGTATGTGTTGATGAGGATCATGCCAAAAGAAGTGTTGTAACCTTTTCCGTTATGTAATTTGTCAAGTTTTGTAATGTAGGCATTAAAGGGGAGTGTTAGAGATAATGCCTAATTAATGCCACTACTAGAGTTTAGGGATTGGATTGTGTTTGTTGGGGGATGTTGAGAGATTCTCTCAACCTCTCCCTCCAAGAATGAAATAAATTGGATCTCACAACACTTATTTAAGTGATCTCACAAACTAGCATTTTGTGTATCTCTCTGCAAAGGCTGCTCTCCATATTTTCAATTGATACTTCATTTGTATGTTTTGAATGTCTTATATACTAA
The DNA here is from genome assembly GCA_009831015.1 of Picea engelmannii. Taxonomy (NCBI): domain Eukaryota; kingdom Viridiplantae; phylum Streptophyta; class Pinopsida; order Pinales; family Pinaceae; genus Picea; species Picea engelmannii. The sequence goes on from ML778413.1 coordinate 523,836, forward strand.
AAAAATAAGCTTCAACAAAGCAATGTCTCATAGGCCACTCTTTGTAGGAAGAGCTGTTTTTACGGTTATTGTAAAAAAATATGTGAGATGCTCTTACATCTTATGTGACTAATTCTTAGAAGCTGTAGGTCAATCCTTGTCTGCTTAGATGTAGTAGTTATCCACTGTACTTCTTGCCGCTGCCTAGTTGTAATACTCATCCATTGCGTCTCTTCCAGTTGTTATAAATAAGGATCTTTCATAACAAATCTAATAGATTCTGCCTTCTCCTGTACAAGGTTTTTGGGTATTGCCGAGAATTCCTGCATATGAGATGTTGGTTTTTCAACATCTTCTTGCTATCAGAGCGAACCTCTACCAATCTCGTCTAATTTTATGAGAAATATTTGCAAGCTGTGTGGTTTCCAACCTTTAGATCAGATTATAGAGCAACTGTTTGTACCAGCAGATTCCTGGTTGCGGATCTGGTGCACAGATTAGATCCTTCGCATTCAGCAGAAAGCGGCCTCAGTTCGCTCGTGGCTTTTAGGTAAAGGTTACGGTTTTCGTGAAGTCTTTTTGCAAAACTAGTTTTGTTTGATTATATAGTTATATGTATAAATCTATATATCAAACAATAATCAAAACAAAAGAAATTCAGGGCAGTTGGAATGTAGAGGTGGTTGATTTACGTTTTGATGCTTGGATCTTGGTCTTCTCAATCTCTTTAGGCCACGCCCGGCAATATGGAGAGACAATATGACGCCGAGAGGAAAAACCCTAAAGACACCTGAGATGCTATTTTATCATATTGCCCATGCATTTAATTATGAATAAGTCAAATGTGGATGGCTCTCGTCGAGGTAAATGCCACAGTCCACTCGATGGAGCAAGAGACAACCCCTCAATTATGTCTGCAATGAGGGTGGTCACTTTGGCCATCCTTTATTCGAATGTAAATTTGGATTACCCATCAAGCTTGCCACAAAGTCAACCGTTAACTATGTCGTTTGCCTTGCGGATCACCGAAATCTGCAATCAAGTTAATCTCAACCATTCACTTCACTATATCCTTTTGGAGTGGACTAACTCGGGAACAATCTTCCCTCCACAGTTATCTTTCTGGGAGGTTTTCTGCGACCCTATTTTAAATTTTTGGTCAATCCAGAACTATGATCGATTTTCTGACTATTTGGGTTGGTTTAAAATGGGGAAAACCCCTTGGAATAAGGTTTTGAAATGCATTGAACTTTGATCCATGACTACCCTTGAAAATTTGACCAAATTCGGGCCCATTTTTTTTACCTGAAAAAAGATTTGTTTGCTCCCGAGTTAGCTTACTCCTATCCTGTCATGTCACTATGTCGTTTGCCTTGGGATGACCAAAATCTACAATCAATATGTCCTTCCACTATGTCATTTTGCTTGGGATGAGCAAAATGTGGGTTTTCCTTGGGATGAACAAAATCTCGGATAACCAAAATCTACAATTAAGCTCACGTACTTTGGACTGTTAATTGGTAACCGCCAAGTCAATTGTTGACTATGTCGTTTTCCGTGGGATCACCCAAATATACAATAAAGTTACACACTTCGGAATGTTAACTGGTCATTGTCATATGATACTCATATAGAACGACAACTTTGCTTTCATGTCCATTGACTTAGTCACAGACCGTCGTCTCCTTTGCACATAGCCTACTCCCTAAACGTTGACAAAATGAGAAGCAGAGAAGACAAAAATGAAAACAAGAATGAGGAGAGTGCAATTCGTTAAGCTTCAAGAAATCAAGAAAATCAAGAAACAATCGTATAGTTGGCCAGGACAACTGACAGTGTATAGTCACATAATGTTGAGGTTACATATATAATTAACACTCCCTCTTAAACTCAACAGTTACAAACATCAGCACTGATAATGCCCAAGTGTTGTCTCTGAAAATCAAAAACGGATTTTCCTAGTCACTTTGTAAAAATATCTGCAAGTTGATCTCGTGAGCCACAAAATTGAAGTGCGATGTCACCATTATTGACTAACTCACGTATGAAGTGAAAGAAACTATCAATATGCTTTTTTTCCTTGTGAAACACATGGTTTTTGGATAAAGCAATTGTTGAGGTGTTGTCACAGAAGATAAGAGTTGGCTCATTTTTTGTATGTGACATATCATTCAATATTCTTCTCAGTCACACAGCTTGACAAGAAGTTGAGGTAGCAGCAACATACTCTACCTCTACAGAAGATATTGAGACAATGGGTTGCTTCTTTGATGCCAAAGAAATCAGGTTCATTCCCAGGTGAAAAGGATGTCCTGAGGTGTTTTTTCAGTCATCTAGGTTGCACGCAAAATCACTATCTGTGTAACCAGAAAGATGATTATCATTAGACTGAGTGTACCATAAGCCAAAATTGAGAGTTCCTGCAACATATCTCAGAATTATTTTCTCCATTTTCCAGTGAGAATCTTTGGGGGATTCCATGAACCTGGAAATAAAGTTGGTTGCATACATAATATGAGTCCTATTTGTTGTAAGATACAACAAACTTCCTACTAAACTTTTGTACAGGGTAGAATCCAGTATGGGGCCTTCATCTTGCTTGCTCAATTTTTTTCCTAGGGGTATAGGAGTTTCTGCTGCATTGTAGTCTTCCATGCCAAATCTTTTGATGATGTCTGCTACATACTTTTTCTGACAGACAAAAATTCCTCTTGTTGATTGGTCAACCTCAATCGCCAAAAAAAATTTCATAATGCCAAGATCTGTCATCTCAAACTCGGATTGCATGGCATATTTAAATATGGTTAACTCAAGATTTCCAGTATATATCATGTCATCAACATATAAACATACAATCATAATTTTACCTTGCTGATCAATTTTGGTGTATAGAGTTAGCTCCTTTTGGCTTCTGTTGAAACCACTCTTGATTAGGTAAGTGTCAATTCTATTGTACCAAGCTCTTGGAGATTTCTTTAATCCATAAAAGGATTTCTTCAACCGATACACTTTGGCTGGCTTCTCTTTGACTTCAAATACCGGTGTTTGATCCACATAAACCTCTTCTTCTAAAATACCATTCACAAAACATGAATTAACATCCATATGGTATACTTTCCATTTGTGTTGGGTTGCTATGGCTAAGAGAGTCCTTATAGTGTCAAACCTTTCTATTGGAGGAAAAGTTTTACCATAATCAATACCTAGTTGTTGTGAGAATCCTTTGGCAACATGTATTTCCTTATGTTTTTCAATTTGCCCCTTTTCATTGAGTTTAGTTTTGTAAACCCACTTGACACCAATACTTTTCTTGTGTCTGAGAAGATCAACAAAATCCCATGTCTTGTTCTTCTCAATGGAGTCAATATCTTGGTTCATGGCTTCAACCCAATGTGGCTCTTTAGCTTCCTCTTTAAAAAATGTAGGTTGACATGACATTAATGAAAAAACATTGTGTTGATCAATATCATCCAACTGTTGATGGATTTATCTCAAGCTTCAAGTTCTCTGATTTTGAAGTTCAGAGGATGAATTTCTGCTTGAAGTAGAGTTGTCCTGAGAACTTTCAAGCTATCCTTGTACCTGCAATCTTGGAAGGGCAAGCTGATCTGTTTGTTGTCCTCAATTTTTTGTGTTTTCAATAAGTGGCATCAATGGATTTTTACTATCCATAGGCCAATTTTCAGACTCACTCCGGCAATGATTTTCGAGAAATTTGACATCTCTACTGAGAATTAGTTTCTTTGAAATTGGATTGTAGAGTTTGTAGGATTTTGATGTCTAATTGTAGCCACCAAAAATGCATTTCTCACTTCTATCATCAAGTTTCTTCTTCAATTAAGAAGGTATGTGAGCAAATGTTATGCATCCAAATTTCCTTAGATGAGAAACATTTAGCTTTGTCCCACTCCATGCTTCTTGGGGACCTTCATCTTGAAACTAGTGGTTGGATATATATTCAGGAGATAAACTGAGCATGCTACTGCTTCAGCCCAAAATAGATTTGACAGAAATTCCGCTCTAAGAAGGCTTCTTGCCATGTTCATTATTGTCTGATTTTTCCTTTCAGCCACTCCATTTTGTTGTGGAGTATACATGGTTGTAGTTTGCATGATGATGCCTTGTGATTTACAAAAATTTGCAAATTATTTGGAGCTGTATTCTCCTCATCCATGTATCTTGAGAAATTTTACATATTTGCCACTCTATTTTTCAGCTTCAACTTTTAATTCTTTGAACTTTGCAAAATTTTCAGACTTGTGTCTGAGAAAATAGATCCAAATTTTCCTGCTAAAGTCATCAATAAACGTAAAAAAATAAACGCTACCACCTATTGAATTTGTTTGCATTGGTCCACATAGGTCAATGTGAACCAACTCTAAGTGTTGTTTGGGTTGAGTAGAGGACCGTGGAAAACTAGTTCTCTTATGTTTTCGAAGAATGCAAGACTCACATGGGGGATTTTTCTCTTTGAAGACAAGTAGAAATTTGACCATGGAGTGCTTCTGTATAAGGATTAGGCTCTGAAAGGGTAGATGTCCAAATCTTGTATTCCAAACCATAGTTTCATTGGGGGTGGTTGCAGTTTGTGCATATGATTGGATCATATTTGCAGTTCTAAGGGACAGGGGAAACATACTATTCCTAGTCATCTGGATTTCAAAGATCAATTTTCTACTGAGAGTTTTATCATATATCCTACATGATACTCCTTCAAAAATTACCTTATAACCATGTTCAATTATTTGTCCTACACTTAACAAATTATGTTTCAGATCTAGAACATGATAGACATTGTTTATGTCTTTCTTTACATTTTGTTTAGTAAGAATAGGTATAGTTCCTTTTCCTTGAACTTTGACTAAGGAATCATTTCCAAGTGTAATATCATATGAAATTGAAGAATAAATGAATAAAAGTAAATCTTTGTTACCTATCATTTGATTTTTGCATCCACTGTCCAACAACCAGAGATATTTATGTTGTTATTTAGTCTTGTGGCATGAGAGAAACATACCATCTGAGGTTTCTCCTTCATGGTTTGAGAAATGTACTTTGCCTAAGAGCTTATATGTTTTATTCTTCTGACATTCAGATCCATAGTGCCCATACTTTTTGCAGTAATAACATTGTATGCTTGATTTTTCATTTGATCTTCTACCTCTGCCTCTTTGAGGCTAAAAATTATGATTCTGGTTATGTTGTCTATGACCTTGGAAATTTTGATTCTGGTTCTGTTGTCTGTAACCTTCACTTGAGTGATTGTTACTTGGACTTATCCCTCTTCCTTGGTGAACTCTCCCTCTTCCTCTGTTGAAGGAGAATTGAGTCTTGAAGGCATTGGCTATTGAATCATCTTCGAGATGTAGTCTGCTCTCATGTGTCAATAGAGAGCCCATTAATTCATATGTTGAAAAATTTGATAGATCCTTGGATTCAAGGATGGCTGTAACAACCATTTCGAATTTATTTGGTTTAATTATGAGGATTTTCTCAACAATTATTTGATTGGGGATGGCTTTACCAATTAATCTGATATTGTTTACAATTCCCATGACTCTGGTCATAAACTGATCAACATTTTCAGACTTTGTCGTTTTTAAAGTCTCAAAATGCGTCGTCAAGGTTTGAAATTTGACTGTTTTGACCCTATAATTTCCTTGGAAGGATTATTTAAGGATGTCCCAGGCCTGTTTTGAAGCAAAAACGCCTATGACTTTTGAGAAAATCGATCATCCACAGATTTTTGAATCTAATTTTTTTCCTTATTCTCTTTGTTCCTATGTATTGCCTATGCAGTTCACTGTTGATCGGTCATGTCTGCAAAGTCTACTGGATCTGGTTCCATGTATCCAAGATCCATTGGATCCCAACAATCTTGTTCTTGTAAGAAGGATCCCATTCTAAGAGACAAAAGTTCATAATTCTTTCCAAGAAGAATCAATCCTTGTGTTGGTCCTAAATTGCTAGAGGTGCCCATCTTGTAAAAAATAGAACAAAATAAAAACATTGTTAGAGATTTGTGTTCTTACTTGTTTTCTACGTGGAAAACCAGGTTTTCAAAATCCTTTGTGTGACTTTAGGTCAAAAAACAAGGGGTAGGACACTTCTTTAACTTCGATCAGGCTAGATCTGACTCCGAGCGTGAGATCTACAGAGTGAGAGCTCAGAGCTGTGTTCTTTAGAATCTATAGCCTCTCTAATGGCAGAATTGGTCTTTCTGAGTTTACTGGAGAGCCAAAAATAATTTGAAGTCCATCTTCTCATGTGACCGGGGTCTGCAAACAAGGTGCTTCGGGCCTTCAGGCGTTTCAATGCATGAAGGTCTCAATTTCTCTGAATAGCCGAATAAATGAATTTCTACAAAGTTCAACGGTCCACAATTACTTCGAGACTTCATTCCTTTGGGCATTCGAGGATCTGGGAGATATTCCTTTCTTACCTCGCAATCCTCTTGTAACACTACTTTTTCTATTACCAAGGCTTAATCACTCTGATACCAAATTGTAGCACCACTTTTTACATAACTCATACATCCATTATATAATCCACATGCATTTAAGCAAGAAATACATTTAAGCTCAGAGTAAGCATAAGAATTATTACTAACATAAATAATCCATGGCAATAACATTAATCCAAATGCACAACATAATACATGATAATTAGAATACACGGGGATACAAAAACATAATTAAAGCATCATCTGGTACTTATCTTTGAAACAATGGCAGTTCCACCAACCAAGTCCAGGCCTTCCATGAACCTCCCAGCCTTAGACCACACTACTCGTCAGCTCAGCAGTGGGTCACCCCCGAGCTGGGACTAAGCTCCACTCCCAAGGCAAGGAATCCTAGGCTAGGCTGAGGTTACAGGGAAAACAAACAGTCACAAGGAAGGAATTCTCTCCTAGGAACCACTCATGCTCACTGCCCACAGACTCTCCTTCCCCACATGCCTGTTCCACCCCAGGAGTATACACCTTCTCTGTTGTTAATATTTCAAAATCCCACCCAGTTTCAGTCTCACTGAATTTTCTACCAAATTTAAATGCCAAATTCAGTTTCAGCACTGTTTCATCATATGCTACAGCGGTGTTTCAACATCTGCTCACAGTGGTGTTTCAGCATCAGC
>ML778413.1:536187-553774 GCA_009831015.1 Picea engelmannii
CTCCCCCTTAGGGCCTAGGGAAGAGAAACACTTGCCTTGGTACATAATTTAACATCTGTCACCTAGACAGTCCTTCAGTTGCTAACCTCCCTTGCCTTGGGTTACAGCAACAGACCAGACTAGAAGTCTTCGAGCTCTATGGCAGCTATAGGATTTCTTCCAGGAGTTCTCTCCTTCCTCTGCACACTCTCTGACCTAGAGAGAGTCGTTCACAGGCCAAGCCACCTGTTATTCCAACCTCAATCACCTCTCTCACCGGGAGACAGTGTTGCACAACTGGCCAACAAGCCACATGAAGTCCATCACTGCGTGGCCACAACAACCCATGGGAAAAATAGACACGGGCTTTCCAATAGGTTCAAAAATGGTAGGTCACTTCTTATTTCTGAATCCGACAACACAGGATAGACTCACACTCTGGTTCTCGGGGACGCGTGACAAACAATCCAAGCAGGGGTCAACACATGTTCGAACTGTTCAAACAAAGGATGTACCGGTTATCCCAGAACGAACATAGATACACAACTTTTGGTTTAGAAGATGCACGAGGGTTTCTCTGTAGAGGTCAGACTAGTTCACCTCAGGCAGTCAGGGGTCGAATGGAGGAGGAACCCCTCTCCTGGCTCATCTTGGCTGTTTTATTCGCATGCACCAGGGTTGACACTTGTGACCCTTGGAACTGCATGTGTTCCATCAGCATGCATCCCCTTTTCACGTTTTCCCCTTACTAGGAACTTAGGATAAAAAAATATAAAATGCACATGTTCTTTGGAATAATAATAAAATATTATTCCCAAGGCTTAATCCCCTAGGCTCAACACTTAGCCCCTTTTCCCACCTTCCAACCCCTAATTCCTTTCCCACTCTGTGGAAGCTCAGTCCCCCATCACTCATTCATCATGGTTGGTCTACACACTGTGGTGTTTATATTTTATTAATGTTCTGCATACATACAGGTACAAAATTAGGCCCTTGGCCTCCAACCCTTAGGCTCTCTGGCCTAACAATCACATAAGCCCATCGACTTATACAAACTTGGCTCACCAGCCTATAACACATATTTACAACTCATTTCATACATCAAACTTACAAAGGGATCGATCTTGGGGACACTACAATTCCCCTCCCCTTATTTTTGCACTGTCCTCAGTGCAACCTTACACTGTCTCTGCAAGCTTTTCAAAATTTTCAAAAAGATGTAGGTACTCTGCCTGCATAGCATCTGCATGCTCCCATGTCACGTCCTCAGGACTGTACCAGGTCCACTGGACCTTTACAAGCTCTATAGCTCGATTCCAGAGCTGTTTGCTTTTCCTGTCCAATATGCACAAAGGATGTACTTGCAGGATACCTTCTGGTTCCACCTAAATCACATTCCAATCGATAACATGATTAGCATTAGGTATATATTTCTTAAGTAGTGAAACATGAAACACATTATGTACAGTCATAGATGCAGGTAATGCAAGCATGTATGCAACTGGCCCAATCCTTTCTAGGATTTCAAACAGCCCACAAAATCTTGCTGCCAACTTGGCACAACTTCCCAACTTCAGGGAACTCTTGTTAGTTTTCACTTTCAGGAAAACGTGGTCACCCACTTTGAATTCTCTGTGGGTTCTGTTACTATCAGCGTAAGTTTTTTGCCTATCCTGGGAAACTTTTAGATTCTGTTTAATTCTTATCATTTGGTCTTCCATCTCTTTGAGCAGCTCAGGCCCAACTACTTCTCTATCAGCTGGATTATCCCAGCTCACTGGATTGTTTCACTTTCTTCCATAAAGTGCTTCGAATAGGCTCATCTTCAATGATGTATGATACCCATTATTGTAGGAAAATTCTACCAAATGCAGGTAGTCTTCTCACCTTGATGGTTTATCCATCACATACATTACCAGTATGTCTTCTATTACTCTATTCACCCTTTATGTCTGACCATTAGACTCAGGATGATACGATGTACTAAAGTTTAGATTCGTTATGAATCCCTTAAACATTCCTTTCCAAAAATTCGAGGTGAATTTCAGGTCCCTATCAGACACAATTGTCTTAGGAATTTTGTGCAAGCGTGCCACTTCTTTTAGGAAGATATTAGGAACATCTACTGCCTTTTGATTGGTTTTCAGTGGAATAAAATGGGCAGCTTTTGGAATCTTGTCCACCACCACCATGATTGAATTATGCTACTTGCTTGTTCTGGGAAATCTTGTGATAAAATCCATTGCCACCACTTCCCATTTCCACTAAGGAATGGGTAAAGGCTGCAACAACCATGTTGGGTGCCTATGCTCAGCCTTAACTTTCTGGCACTCCATACATATGGCGATGTATTCAATGATTTATTTCATCAGACCCGACCAAAAGTAATGGCTTTTGACTGCTGCCACAATCTTCTGAGATTCAGGATGTCCAGCATAAGCCATGTTATGCATTTCTTTTAGAATTGCCATCTTCAATTCTCAGACATTGGGTACATACACTCTATTTTTATACAGAAGTAAGCCATCAGTTCCCAAGGTGTAACTTCCCTGGGTCTATGGTCTCTCACACTGTTGTAGCTTTGCTACCAGACCTCTGTACTGCAAATCAACATTTGCATCTTCCAAAATTCTGTCCTTAATCTCAGTCCTGTACATGCTAATGGTTATAGCATGTAATTCATACACTTTTCTGCTGAGCGCATCAGCCACCTTATTTTCTTTCCCTTTGATATGCTTGATATCAAAATCATATTCACATAGAAACTCCAACCATCTGGTTTGCCTGGCATTTAAAGTCAGTTGATCAAATAAATACTTTAGATCGTTGTGGTCTGTTCTCAATTTGAATCTCCTTCCCATGAGGTAATGTCTCCATTTCCTCAATGCGTGGATGTTTTCTACCAGCTCTAAATCGTGAGTGGCATAATTCCTTTCATGCTCTTTCAGCTTTCAGGATTCATAACAGATTACAAATCCCTCTTGGTTGAGAACTCCTCCTAGTCCCTCCTTACATGCATCTGTGCACACCACGAAATACATATTTGGATCTGAAATATTCAGGATTGGAGTGATGGTTAACAACTGCTTCAATCACTGGAAACTTCTCTCACACTCTTCATAACAATGAAACTTCTTCTCCTTCCTTTGCAAGGAAGTGATAGAGTGAGCCATCTTTGAGAATCGAGCTATAAACCTTTTGTAGTAGCCCGCCAGACCCATAAAAGATCTAACTTCTGCCACATTCCTTGGTGATGACCATTCTCAGATGGCCTCAACCTTTTCAGGATCTACAACGATCCCCTCTTCTGAAATAATATGTCCCAAGTAATGGGTATGCCTTTGATAAAATGAGCATTTTCTCTGCTTGGCATACAACTAGTGTTCTCTCAACACTTGCAACACCATTCTCAGGTGTTGCTCATGCTCTTCCTCTGACTTGAAATACACCAAGATGTTGTCCAGGAAGACTATGACAAACTTGTCTAAATAGTCCCTGAATACACCATTCATTAAGCACATGAAAACAACAGGTGCATTTGATAATCCAAACGACACGACTGTGAACTCATAATGACCATACATTTTTCTAAAGGAGGTCTTGCTGATGTCCTCATCATTTATTCTCACTTGGTGATATCCAGATATGAGATCTATTTTTGAAAATATTTTTGCGTCCTTCAACTTATCAAAAAGATCATCGATCCTTGGCAAAGGATACTGGTTCTTAACAGTTACCTTATTCAACTACTCGAAATCAACGTATAGTCTCAACGTCCCATATTTCTTCTTCACGAATAGGATTAGGGCTCCCTAAGGTGACACGGTGGGGTGAATGTACCCCTTCTTTAGTAGCTCTTCGAGCTGCAATTGCAACTCTTTCAACTACGACATACTCATTATATAAGGATCTTTCGAAACTGGAGTTGCTCCTGGTATCAAATTTATAGAAAAATCGATGTCCCTCTTCAGAGGTAGTCCAGGTACCTCCTAAAATACGTCCTTGAACTTTTTGAGTACCTCATGGTCTTCTAGCTTCGAGACTGCATCTCTGGATGCTTCTCCCACACGGGCTACAAATAATTGATATCCTTTCCTGTAACACTTCTTCAGCTGCATGGCTGAGATTTCTCTAACATCCACGGTCTGGGAATTCCTTGGACTGTTACCTGATTTCCCTCTTCATCCAAGCATGTAAACCTCTTGTTACAGTAGTCCAGAAGGGCATGGTGTTGGTCCAACCAGTCCATCCCAATTAAGCAGTCGTAAGAGCCTAAAGGCAGAATATTCAATTCAACCTTAGTGCTCAATCCTTTCATGTCCACTGAACAGGACTTAACCAATTCAGTGACCTTCCTTTTGGTTCCTATGGCTAACTACACTAGCCAATACTTTTCATGTTTTCTTCTTGTTAAACGCAAACTTTCCACCACCCTAGGATGTACATAACTATGGCTAGCTCCTTAATCAATTAAAATAATGAGTGGTTGGTTGTTAATCATACCTTCCACTTCAATCATGTGCAATTTAAATTCTGCTTTCTTGTTGTCCAGGGCTGCGTAGATACTTGGCATTCTGCTACCCATATCCTCCACTGTTTCATCTTGTTGAATAGTATGGACAGTTCTCGCTTTATCTTTTCTGTGGGGGTAGTCTCTGTACCTATGGTTCCCTTTACAGCCCCAACACTCCATAGGTGGTGGTCTTGGCATCTTCTCACTCCCTTCAACTTTCCTGAGCTCTCTAAAAGATGCATGTCCCCAAGGATTGTTCCTGAAAAAGGAAGGCTTGTTTCCCTTCTACCTATGTTCCTTCTTAAACCTCTTATGGTCATCCCAAGCCTTCTGAAGGATAGGACTTTCTCTTTGTTGTTCATACAAGAATTTTTCCCTTCTTATTGTTTCTTCCATAGTCTTAGGATCATCATATTGAATCTTGTCACCAATAGAAGGTGGCAGTCCACTCAGATACCTTTGAATTTTGACAGCCTCGTCTTTGATGAATGGAACATACTTCAGTAGTTCCAGGAAACTTCATTCATACTCATCAATGGTCATGCTGCCTAGCTTGAGTTCGAATAACTCCTTCATCTTTCTGTCATAGTATCTTTTAGTCAGGTATTTCTTCTCGAAATACCTCTTAAACTCCTTCCAAGTGATATCTTTCTCTCTGATGTTCTCCACTTGCATAAACTGATCCCACCACATGGATGCTTTTCCTTTTAGCTGATACATCGCAATTCTTCCTTCTGCATGTGCGGAATAATTCTACAGTTGGAAATATTTCCTCATGCCCAACAACCATGTTTCGACATCTTCCTCCTTCTGATGTTCACCATCGAACGTTGGAGGCTTGATCTTGTTCATCTCCCCTTTCAATTCATCCATTCCATATTTTCGGTGTTTTCTAGTAGGAGACGAGCTTGAACTATTGTGTACCTCCCTACTAGAATTCTTCTGGGAGCGACAATGATGTCTGCTACTACTCCTCAATATTCTTCTCCTCTTAGGGGTCCTGACACTTCTTGATCTCCCTTTTCTCTCAGGGGTTCTGCGACTCTCTGTCTTGCTTGAGTCTCTTCCCTTCTCCAATTTCCTTTCTATTCTTTCTAGGCTCTTCAACATTTTTAAGTTGAATTCACCCTGTCGATCCCTGACTTTCATGAGCTTTTGGCTATCAGCTCGATGTGCCTGGGAATCTCTTTGCAATCCTTCAATGATTTTCATTATGTGCCCTTCCTTGTTTAATTATCTTCCATGCCCATTGGAGTTCGATGCTTCGACTCCCAGGTTGACATCTCTTCCTTCTCTTTCATCCTCTGAAATGGAGGCAATCCGCACCTCTTCCATTTCTATACTCGACGTCTATTAATTGGTGTCCTGACACTCGTTGAACTCTGCACATGCAATGTGCAATCAATCTGAAGTTTGTCAGGCCTTAAACCTTTAATAAAATCGCAATAATAATAAACCAACGTGAGTGAAAAACATTTGACTTCAGAAGGTTTTCTGAGCTCTGTCAGCTATGCAATTTTCGGGACTTCGGGTTTCCGGTACCCGGGAGTTCACTATGCAGTGACTCCTAACTTCTTGTCGCTACAATCCCCGAAATCCAAAATTTTGGTTTCCTTGCTCTTCGGGCCCACAACATAGTTATCACCCTTAAAACCTATTACGGTTCTTCAGTCTCCGATGGCTTCGGGACTTTGAGACTTCGGGACTTTGGGTTTCCAGACTTTGGGTTTTCGGTACCCAGGAGTTCACTATGCAGTGACTTCCAACTCCTTGTCACTACAATCCCCGAAATCCAAAATTTTGATTTACTTTATTCTCTGAGCCCACAGCACAGTTGTCGCCCTTAACCGCAGTGGCGCGTGGCACGTTCCGGAGGATCCACGTCTCCATCGTTGATGTCTTCGGGTCCCACTGCTCTTGCCTGTCTTTTCAATTCTCTAGCATGAGGTACACATCCATGCACCCATGTCCATTCCAAGCAAAAATCAAATGGTTAGGTCCCCTCTCAGATCTACAGTGCAGATTCTTTCGGCATTTCGGGCATCGGGAGTTCGTGTATCCCATATCTCAAACTTTCGTTTTCTGAAATACCGAAATTACAGTTTACTCGTCAACTTGATCCAACGGTCAACTCCCTTCCTATGATCTACAGTGTAGATTGTTTCAGGATTTTGGGTTTTGGGTTTCGAAGGTATTCCCCTCCCTCACTTCCCATCTCCTGACTTTGTGAAATCCGAAAGGTTTTCGCAACTAAATCGAGCGCAACTCCATCAGATCTAACAGTTGAGGCTTCCTCCCAGATCTACAAAGTAGATCTTCTTGGGTTTTCGAGACTTCACATATCGCGATTCCCATGCTCTTGTGCAACTCCAAAGGGTTTTTAAATCCTGCGCACACTTTCCAGATCTGACGGTCACAAGGGTTCGCCTTCCCTCCCGAATAGATCCTAAGGCTCCAACACTTCTAGTATGGAGTCCTCTCTCCCTGTGGCCATAGACCACACCGGCTGTTGTTTCAGAACACCGATATACCTCATGAGCTTGTAGGCACGCTGAAGTAACTCCTTGACACTCTGGATCATTCCAGGGTCTGGAATTGGTCCTCCAGACACAATTTCTCCTCACACCCTCAGTCCAAAGACCACTCAACTGGCCCATCTAGGCTCAGTGTCAAAACCTTGGCTCTGATACCAAATTGTAACGCTACTTTTTCTGTTACCAAGGCTTAATCGCTCTGATACCAAATTGTAGAACCACTTTTTACATAACTCTTATAGGCATTATGTAATCCACATGAATTTAAGAAAGAAATACATTTAAGCTCAAAGTAAGCATAATAATTATTACTAACATAAATAATCCATGGCAATAACATTAATCCAAATTCACAACAGAATACATGATAATTATAATACACAGGGATACAAAAACATAATTAAATCATCATCTGGTACTTATCTTTGAAACAATGGTAGTTCCACCAACCAAGTGCAAGCCTTCCACGAACCTCCCAGCCTTGGACCACACTGCTCGTCAGCTCAGTAGGGGGTCACGCCTAAAATGGGACTAAGCTCCACTCCCAAGGCAGGGAATCCTAGGCTAGGCTAAGGTTACAAGGAAAACACACAGTCATAAGGAAGGAATTCTCTCCCAGGAACCAGTCATGCTCACTACCCATAGACTCTCCTTCCCCACATGCTTGTTCCACCCCAGGAGCATACACCTTCTCTGTCACCTAGACAATCCTTCGACTGCTAACCTCCCTTGCCTTGGGTTACAGCAATAGACCGAACCGAGAGTCTTTGAGCTCTGTGGCAGCTACAGGATTCCTTCCAGGAGTTCTCTCCTTCCTCTGCGCACTCTCTCACCTAGAGAGAGTCGCTCACAGGCCAAGCCATCTATTCTTCCAACCTCAATCACCTCTCTCACCAGGAGAGAGTGTTGCACAACTAGCCAACAAGCCACACGCAGTCCAGCACTACATGGACACAACAACCCATGGGAAAAACAGACACAGGCTTTCTAACAGGTTCAACAATGGCAGGTCACTTCTTATTTCTCTATTCGGTAACACAGGATAGACTCACACTTTGGTTCTCGGGGACACGTGACAAACAATCCATGTAGGGGTAAACACAGGTTCGAACTATTCAGACATAGGATGTATCAGTTATCCTAGAACAAACATAGATACATGACTTTTGGTTCAGAAGATGCACAAGCATTTCTCTGCAGAGGTCAGACCAGTTCACCTCAGGAAGTCGGGGGTCGAATGGAGGAGGTACCCCTCTCGTAACTCATCCTGGTCATTTTATTTGCATGCACTAGGGTTGACACTTGTCACCCTTGGAACTGCATGTGTTCCATTAGCATGCATCCCCTTTGCACGTTTTTCCCTTGCCAAGAACTTAGGATAAAAAAACATAAAATGCACATGTTCTTTGGAATAATAATAAAATATTATTCCCAAGGCTTAAGCCTCTAGGCTCCACACTTAGCCCCTTTTCCCACCTTTCAACCCCTAATTCCTTGCCTACTCTGTGGAATCTCAGTCCCCCATCACTCATTCATCGTGGTCGGACTGCACGTGGCGGTGTTTATATTTTATTAATGTGTTGCATACATACATGTACAAAATCAGGCCCTTGGCCTCCAACCCTTAGGCTCTCTGGCCTAACAATCACATAAGCCCATCAGCTTATACAAACTTTCCTCGGCAGCCTATAACACATATTTACAATTTATTTCATACATCATACTTACAAAGGGCTCGATCTTGGGGACACTACACCTCTGAACTGGTGAACCTCCGAACAGGGGGAAGAGATCGATGGTCTCAATTACCCATCGATATCTACGACTCATAATTACTTCGGGAGTTTAGGCTTTAGAGAACTCTCACCACTCTCAATCACAATACTCACCAAGTGTCGAAGTGGAGAATTGTCCGGAGAGATCTAAATACAACAATACTTAAGCCTTGGAAAATGAATGACCAATATATCCTTCGCAACTCCGACGTTTGGGAGTTTCAGTCTGCTAATAGGCCCAATCATCTGAAGTGTCGAATCTCTGAAGTGAGAGATCAAACTCCACATGTTCTCTTTATTTGGACAGTTGAGATCTACTTCAGAATCTAGGGCCTCATCTGTTCCATTGTGCACAATACCACAAACCTACCATTAAGAACCAAATATCAATATAGCATATAAAGCCTCAGAAAAAGTACTCAACACCTTGAAAAAAAGATAATTTCAGATAATAAGCCTCTTCGAGGGGGAAACCTCCTTTTACCCCACTTAAATGTTCAAGTACACGATGATTCAAAATGAAAATGTCTCCTTGGTATATATACTAGACTAGGAGGTATAATTACAACTAATGGCCTAAAGCCGACATAAATAAAATAACATTACTAATATAATATGCCCCAATTAAGGGGTAATGAGCCAATATTAGGGCTTAACATGCCCCTCCCCTTGAGACAAGTGTTGTCTGCAATGCTTGAGTAACTCTGGATGCTTCTGTATAAAAGACTCATCTTCCCAAGTGGAATCTTTAGTCGGTAGTTTCCTCCATTTAATGAGATACTCTGAAATGGATCTATTCCTCAGCTGGTGAATTCTTGTGTCAGTGATGGCTTCAAGCTCCAATATGATTTTTCCTTCCTCATCAAGTTCTAGAAATATAGTTTGAACTGGTATCTTGTCTCTTATAACCTTCTTTAAGCATGAAACATGGAAAACTAGGTGTACTCATGAATATGCAGGCAGCTCCAATTTGTATGCCATAGTACCAATCTTTTGCAACAACTTATAAGGGCCATAGTACTTTGGTTATAATTTATTATCCTTCTTGGCTTGCTTGAGGGACATCTGTTTGTATGGTTGTAGTCTTAAAAACACCCAATCCCCTACTTTAAAACTTCTTTCACTACGATGATGATTTGCTTGTTGTTTCATGCAATTTTGTGCCATGGTCAGGTTGTCCTTTAAGATTTGGAGAAATTGTTGTTGATTCTTGATGTGATCTTCCACTGCTTGAACATTAGAATTTTATTTTAGAGAAGAAGTGATGGAAGGAGGGTGGTATCCATAAAGTGCCATAAATGGTGTCATTTTTGTTGCAGTATGAAAGGAAGTGTTATACCACCATTCTGCCATGGGTAACCATTTGGACCATTGTGTTTGTTTATCATAGACAAAGCAACGAAGGTAGCCTTCCATAAATTTGTTCACTATCTCATTTTTTCCATCAGATTGAGGATGATAGGATGAGCTATGAGCCAATTGAGTACCCAAACAAGAAAATAATTCTGTCCAAAAATGTCCAGTGAAGATGGGATCTCTGTCGCTTACAATAATCTTTGGGCTGCCATGTAGCTTTTGAACTATCTCCATGAATGTGGTGGCAACTGTACTAGCT
This sequence comes from Picea engelmannii, assembly GCA_009831015.1. Lineage (NCBI taxonomy): Eukaryota > Viridiplantae > Streptophyta > Pinopsida > Pinales > Pinaceae > Picea > Picea engelmannii. Next base: position 546,604 of record ML778413.1, read on the forward strand.
TTGAAGGGATGAGAGAGTGCACAAAAGTGTGCGTACTTTGTTAGGGTCCTAACCCGCACATAGGTAGATCAATATATCCGGATGTAATAAAGGTCAATATTAATAAGGCCTTTCGATAAAATAGAATAAGGAGGATGTAAGAAGACCTAATAGAGGTTTCCTCTTCTAGAAGGATCTTCCTCTAGATGCTTCTCTTGATAGACATATTTAGTATAAATAAGGGTCGAGGGTATGAAAACCCTAGCTTGGAGATTATTGTAACATAACGTTGCTCGACTGGAGGTTACCGCCTCGAAGAGGCCTGTGAACATTACTTTTTGAATCAAAGTGTTATTTCTGTTGTTATTCTTATATCATTTATGTGTTATTGTGGAGATTACGCTGGTTATATTACTATTATTCTTCCATTTCTAGCATGTTATTTCTGTTCTTCATACTTTTTATATCTGGTATATTACAAGTGGTATCAGAGCACTTTCCTTGGTAGAAATTGTGGGAAATGTTTTTTTCAGGGTAGAGTCATATTCTGGCATCTTTAAGCCACAAAGATATGTCATTACGCATATAAACCCACAGTTGAGGGATTCATACACACAAGAAATACAAGTGGTTCTTAAGGACACATCTGTTGGCCACCCTTTTAACCCCTGTTGGTACCCCTTCGAGTGGTAGCGCATCAGACAACACCTGTGTACGGATCGACCTAGGTTTCCTGGAGCCCTCTTTAGATAAACTGATCGGCTGCCTGACTGGTATAGTGCCACCGAGAACAACACTCTGGAAGATACTCTCTAGTACCTGGGTAGTTGGGTAGTACGTCTAAGGGTACGGTCTATCCTCCTTAGTTAGTTCCCTGAGATATTAGGCCGAGTACTACTGTTGGACCCCAAATGTATATCAGAGAGCTATAGCACAAGGAAAACCCTTGTCTGTAGAACCCTTGAATACCTATCCTTTGGGGGACAAAAACATAAACAAATTAAAACATACAAGATCTATTGCCGCACAACTGTGTTCGGGTTGCCAAGTAAATACGCATTTCTTTCTAGTTAAGCATTTGGGGATTTCATCGCTGCAGTATTCTTCAGACTAGAGTATAACTCCTCAGGTGGAATTTTTTTCACCATTATTTGAGACCTAGTCTATTGGATTCATCTCTTCTCCCTTATCACATTCATCCATATCATTTTTCGGCAAATTTTTTTACCCCGCCTGCCCCTTTTCAGTTCACCCATCCTCATGGCCCATACCCATATCCAAGACCTAGAAGCTCGCTTCAACACCTTGCAATCTGGTTTCCTCGAGACCCAAAAAGAAGTGAAACAACTCAGTGCTACTATTGCATCCATCGATTCATCCATCAATACAACCATGCAGTCCTTAATGGAGGAAGTCAAACAAGAATTGACCACCCAAATTGAATCTGTCTTTGCATCACTCTGCACCAAACTGAAGATCCCTATAGATGACCCTTTCTATGATGCACCTCCAAAGACTGAAGGTGAACATTCCTCCCATTCCCATACCTTTCAGCCCCATCACTTTCAACGTACCCTAAGCCTTCCGCGGGTGGATGTGACCAAATTTGATGGCTCGGACCCCACTGGTTGGGTCACCCAAATGGAATATTATTTATCTTTATACGACATTACAGATGGCTTGGCCAAACTCTGGTATGGTTTTCTCCATCTAGACCAAGAACATTGGCAATGGTGGCAATGGAGAAAAACTTTCCGTCAAGGGTATATTGCTTGGACCCAATTTGTGACTGAGATTTATGAATGCTTTGACACTGACACCAACCATTTGGGCCATTTGACAAAGTTGAAACAATCAGGAACAATAGAAGACTTCATAGTTTCCTTTGAGCGCCTGGCTTTTCGAACAGAGGGCATGACTGATGCTTTCTTTCAAGAGTATTTTATCAGTGGCCTCAAGGAGGAGATTCGGGCCCATGTCCTCATGGCTCGACCTTTGAGTTGGGTGGAGGCTACTAAAAAAGCTAAAGAATCACAATAGATTGTATCCTCTCAAAACCGTAAACCCTCCTTTATCCCTTGCCCTAAACCTGTAAATCCCACTACTCCCTCCGCCCCATTAAAGATCCAAAAATTGACCAGGGATGAAATGGCTGAACGCCAACTCAAAGGCCTTTGTTATAATTGTGATGACAAATATTTCTTGGGCCACAAGTGTAAGGAACAAAATCTTTTTATGGCCATCTCTGAGGATATTTTGGAAGAGGATGTTGAAACTCCCCTTGTGCCCGAACCACCTGAAATCACTAACATAACCCCTCCCTCAGACCCTCCCGAAGTGGAATCGATCATTTCCCTCAATGCTCTCACTGGCTTCTTCGTCCCCCAAACCCTCAAGTTAATCAGTTACATCAAGCATCGGAAGGTCATCATTCTAGTTGATACTGGAAGCACCCATAATTTTATTCATCGTCGTATTGCCCAAAAAACTCATTGCTACATCCATGTCATTAACAATTTCCAAATCATGATTGCCAATGGTGGTTCCATGAAATGTGGAGGGCGTTGTGAAAATGCACGTCTCCAAATCGATGACTACCACCTAAAATCCCATATGTTTGCTATCGACATGGGCGGTTGTGAGATTGTGTTGGGTGTATACTGGATAAGGACTTTGGGTCCCATTCTCATGGATTTTAAGGCACTAACCATGCAATTCGACCAGGAAGGCCACCAATATAGTTCCCATCGCATGGAAAAACTGCTCAAAAAAGATCATCCGGGTGTCATTGCCCAACTCCATGCCATACAAGCAATAGAGACACCCCTGGTGTCGAAAGACCTCCAAGCCCTCCTTTCTAAACACCAAATGGTATTTTCCACTCCCCAAGGACTCCCTCCTTCCCACGGTGTTGATGATCATTCCATTCCCCTTGTACCGAAAGACTTCCTCCCAATATCCATCTGTATCGCAAGCCCTTTTCACAAAAAAATGAAATTGAGAAAATGGTCCAGGAACTCCTTACTGCAGGCGTTATCTACCCTAGTACGAGCCCTTACTCTTCTCCTGTAGTCATGGTCATGAAGAAAGAAGGTTCTTGGAGAATGTGTCCTGACTTCCATGCCCTCAAAAAACTGACCATTAAAGACAAATTTCCCATTCCTATCATTGATGACCTCCTGGATGAATTGAGTGGTGCCCAATTCTTTACTAAACTTGATCTTCGCTCGGGCTATCACTAGATACATATGAAGGAGGCAGACATTCCCAAGACGTCCTTTTGAACTCATGAGGGCCAATATGAGTTTTTGGTCATGCCCTTTGGCTTGTGTAATGCCCCCTCCACCTTCCAAAGCCTCATGAATCATGTCTTCCATCCTTTTCTCCGTCATTTTGTATTAGTTTTCTTTGATGATATCCTAATCTATAATAAAACCTGGACAGACCATCTTACTCATGTGGATCGAGTTCTCCATCTACTCTCTCAGCACAAACGTTTCTTGAAATAGTCTAAATGTACTTTTGGTGCCTCAAAAGTAGAATACTTGGGTCATCTGGTTGGGAAGGATGGCGTCAAGGTGGATCGGAAAAAGATTGAAGCTATGTAAGACTGGCCGCACCCAAAGACTCTCAAAAGCTTGTGTGGATTTCTAGCCTTAACCAGGTATTATCGCAAGTTTGTTAAGAATTATGGCAAGATTGTAGCACCTCTCATGACTCTCCTAAAAAAGAACTCTTTCACTTGGACTTCAACCTCTTCTCAATCTTTTCAAACCTTGAAGGTGGCCATGTGCACCACTCCGGTTCTGTCCCTTCCTAATTTCACAAAGATCTTTGTGTTGGAATGTGATGCCTCAGGGAAAGGAATCGGTGTTTTCCTTATGCAAGAGGGTCAACCTTTGGCCTTCACCAGCAGGAAAATATCTTAAAGGAATCTGGGAAAACCCATCTATAAAAAGGAAATTTTGGCTATTCTGCATGTCGTTGATCTGTGGTTCCCTTATCTCTTAGGGCAATGTTTCCAAATTAAAACAGACCATCAAAGCCTCAAGTACTTTCTGGAACAACGCATTTCCTCCCCAGAGAAAGAAAAATGGGTGACTAAGCTCTTTGGATATGATTATGAGATCATTTACAAGAAGGGAAAAGACAATGTGGTGGCGGATGCACTGTCCCGAAAATATGAAGAAGAATGATCTGTTTTTTCTCTTTCCTTCATTGTACCATATTGGCTCCAATCTATGCGCCAGGAATGGCTACAAGATCCCAAAAGTTTGCATCTGATCCAGTAAATGCAGACCAATGCTCCAGCTCCCCTAGGGTACTCTTGGCTCGAGGATGAGCTTCGATATAAAGTCCATTTGTATTCAAGTAAACAATCAAAGCTTAAATCCATGGTACTTTCTGAGCTTCATGCTATACCCACAGTGGGGCACTCTGGGTTCACCAAAACCTATGACAGGGTCAAACGTTCTTTCTTCTGGGATGGTATGAAACAAGACATCCATAATTTTTTCATTGAATGTGAGGTGTGTCAACACAATAAGGGAGAAACAATCAAATCTCCGGGCACACTACAACCGCTTCCGATTCCACCTTCTATTTGGAAGGATATCTCTATGGAATTTATTACCTGCTTACCCAAATCAGGAAATAAATCAGTCATAATGATGGTTGTGGATCGCCTTTCCAAGTATGCTCATTTCTGCACTCTTCAACACCCATTTGCTGCATCCACGGTGGCTCAAATTTTCATGGACCAAGTCTTCAAGCTTCATGGCATGCCGCACTCTATTGTTTTTTATCTTGACCCAACTTTCACAAGCAATTTTTGGCAAGAACTGTTTAAGCTACAGGGCACCCAATTGCATCTAAGCACATCTTATCATCCCCAGACGGATGGTCAAACAAAAGTTGTCAACAAGTGTTTGGAAGCATATCTAAGGTGTTTTTCCTCTGAAAAGAAAAATCAGTGGGCTCAATGGTTACCCCTAGCTGAATGGTGGTACAACACGTCCTACCATACAGCTACATGCATGATTCCTTTTGAAGCCGTATATGGACAAAAGCCACCTTCAATTCTCTCATACTTACCTGGTACCTCGAAGGTCTAGGCGGTTGACCAAACACTTATAGCTTGAGAGGATATTCTTTGTACCATTAAAGAGAACTTGGTCATGGCATAGAATCACATGAAGCAACAAGAAGATCAAGGTCGCTCTGAACGTCAATTTGCAGAAGGGGATTAGGTGTTTCTGCGATTGCAACCATACAAGCAAACTTCCCTCAAGGTCGAGTAGTGTTAGAAGATAGCGCCCAAATTTTATGGTCCTTATATAGTTCTCAAGTGTGTGGGACAAGTCACCTATCAGTTATCTCCACCCAGTCAATCAAAGCTACATCCTATTTTTCATGTTTCATTCTTAAAGAAGGTGATTGGAACTAGGTGCCAAATTCAAACCAACCTTCCCGAGTTAACTGAAGAAGGATCCATTTGGCTACAACCAGAAGTAGTTTTGGACCAGTGTGAGCATCGCATGTGTCACTGAACCATCAAGGAAGTGCTAGTCCACTGGAAAGATACAACTCCAGCAAATGCCACTTGGGAACCAGCTACCATTCTGTAGCAGTTTCCACATCTCAAGCCTTGAGGAAAAGCTTATTTTTAAGGGGGCAAACATGTTAGGGTCCTAACCCGCACATAGGTAGATCAATATATTCGGATGTAATAAAGGTCAATATTAATAAGGCCTTTCAATAAAATAGAATAAGGAGGATGTAAGAAGACCTAATAGAAGCTTGGAGATTATTGTAATAGAGCGCTGCTCGACTGGAGGTTGCCCCCTTGAAGAGGCATGTGAACATTGCTTTCTGAATCAAAGTGTTATTTATGTTGTTATTCTTATATGATTTATGTGTTATTGTGGAGATTATGTTGGTTATATTACTGTGATTCTGCCATTTCTACAATTTTATTTATGTTCTGCATACTTTTTATATCTGGTATATTACATACTTGGTTAGTCTATCAATAATCACCATGATGACACACTTTCCTTCAGACTTTGGTAACCTTGTGATGAAATCCATGGAAAACTCCTCCCAGTGCTGATTTGGGATGAATAATGGATGTAAAAGACCTGGGCTCTTAATTGTTTCCACCTTATTTTGTTGGCAAACCAAAAATTCTTCCACAAACCTTTGAACATTAGTTTTAAGGCCATCCCAAAAAAAATCCTTCTAGACTCTATGGTAGGTTTTCAAAAATCCCGAGTGCCCTCCTACTGGAGAGGTGTGCAATTCCAATAGTACCTTTTGTTTGAGTTGGGAGTTCTTACATAAATATAAGCGATCTGTGTACCATAGTGAATCATTTTTCCATGTAAATGTATCTAATGCATTGGAATCCTGCTGCAACCTTTGAATGAGAGTCCACACTTTTTCGTCATTCTTCCATTCATCCCTTGCTTCTATTATCCAATCGGGTTGGATGATTGAGATAGCATAGAGAAAGGCCTCAACGTCTTCATCCTTTCTTGAGAGTGCATTTGCCACAACATTTTGCTTCCCCTTTTTAAGACGATTTCAAAATCATAACCCAATATCTTGGTTATCCATTTTTGTTGTTCTTTTGAAGATAGTCTTTGTTCCGAGAAGTATTTAGGACTATCATGATTTGGTTTGACCTTGAAGTGCGTACCTATTAGGTAAGGACGCCATTTCTTCAATGCATGTAGTATTGCCATCATTTACTTCTCATAAATGGGTTTGTGTAAGTCCTTTCCCTTGAGTGGTCGGTTTCCCTTGAGTGGTTGACTTTCAAAAGTCAGGGGCCTTCCTTCTTGCATTAGAACATCACCAATTCCATTTCCCAAGGCATCACATTCCACAATAAAGGTTTTTGTGAAGTCTAGAGTGGTCAAGACAGGAGCTTTACAAATCACCTCTTTAAGTTGTTCAAAAGATTTAGTTGCCTCTGGAGTCCACGAAAATGTGTCATTCTTAGTTAGTGTCGTTAAAGGTGCTGCTATTATTCCATAGTTCCGAAAAAACTTGCGGTAGTAACCTGTCAAACCCAAAAATCCTCTAAGATTCTTTAATGTTTTGGGAATCGGCTAGTCCATCATGGCCTTAATATTGTTAGGGTCTACCTTGACACCTTCATGAGATACAATATGACCCAAATACTCTA
>ML778413.1:555694-566895 GCA_009831015.1 Picea engelmannii
TCACCTTCATCAAGAGTCCAAGTAGGATTTTCTGGAGGCTTATTTGGTGTAGAAGTTCCCTTTTTTGGTGGCATGTTGGCCAAGTATCACTTTTGAACCTTGATTTTGAGGTGGTTCTGCTAGACAATATTTCTTCTATTGTACCTCCCATGTTTCTGCCCTTCTAAGTATGAAACTTTATTTTATGTAGTTCTATGATATTTCTTCTCTGCAATGCCACAGGTCTCATCAAAATTGGATGTGCCAAGTGGAATTTACGGTAACTTCCCCACAACTTGCTGATTTTTGTCCTTTCCATGAGATCTTACTTGTATAGCATGCCCCACACACAATAATTAAAACAAAATTATGAAACTCATACCAGAAATACTACAAACTGTCTGGGATCCAATGAAACTAGTCCCACTCAATTTGGATACTCTAGGAAGAAGTTATGATTGTTTTACCTGGAACACCTTCTTGAGACTAGTCAATAGGAATAGTAAAATACCCTATCTTACATAGGGTGTATCTACAAATTTAATATGACCCAGAAGATGAAATTTTTACCACCGATTCTTTACTAATTTTTGTAAATAGCCTCCAGAGTTCAGGGTCTGAAATGTTACAGAGAATTTTGTATTAAAAAATTCTCCAATGACTTAGTTTAGGATGATTCCAAAACCTTATCTTTTATAGGCTGTATCTCCAAAAGTGTAAGGCCTCAGGAGATGAATTTTGAACCCAACGTACCTTGATCCATATACTAAATATCCTCCAATTCGTTCCTTCTTAAACATTGTAGAAAACAAGTTATATCGAAAATGCCAAGGTGTCTCAGATGCAGCAGCGAAACCCCAAGACCTTGAGCTCTGATACCATATGTTAAGAACCAAATATCAATATAGCATAGAAAAACCTCAGAAAAAGTACTCAACGCCTTGAAAAAGAGATAATTTCAGATAATAAGCCTCTTCGAGGGGGAAACCTCCTTTTACCCCACTTAAATGTTCAAGTACAAGATGAGTCAAAATGAAAATGTCTCCTTGGTATATATAAGAGACTAGGAGGTATAATTACAAGTAATGGCTCAAAGTCGACATAAATAAAATAAAATTACTAATATAATATGCCCCAATTAAGGGGTAATGAGCCAATATTAGGGCTTAACACCTATGAAGTGTCAGATTTGTCAATGCGTGTCCTTGGCCTTCAATGGCTCAGATTTACTTCGGGACTTCAGGTAGTTCTTTCTCTAGTGCTTCACTCCGCAAAACCTTCAGGAGTGCTAAGTCTCCAAAGTGAAAGATCTGGAACCACGTCTCCTCATTGATAAACAGTCCAGATGAACTCTGGGCTTCAGGACTTCGAGAGTTATGGCTTCTCGCATCCATATTTCTTATGAAGTGGTTATCTTCCTGAGTGCAGGATCTCCTTCCACATATCAACTTCGATCAACGGTCTGGATCTCTACAGCTCTTCGGAGCTTGGGGCCTTCAGGAGTTCTTTACTCAGCTTCTTCTTCTGCTTACTTCCTCCTAAATAATGATATTGCTTGACACATGTCCCTTGCTTGAATATCAATGACCATGAGTGATTGTGGAAACTCATTCACTCAATCTTTATTTTTCATCTCGATCTCCACAAAATGAAGATGATCGCTCGTAGGGGGATCGATATCCATTGTTGATATTTTGATATAGCAAGATCAACGATCCTAAGGAATTATGGGCTCATAACTTTCTCATGCTTTAATTTCCTTCCCGATCCCCTCAATGTGAAGATTCTCGTTCATAGTAGGATCGATATCCACCGTTGATCTACTGATCTAGGAAGATCAACGATCCTCAGGGATTGCGAGCTCACAACTTGCACAAAATTTAATTTCCTTCCCGATCCCTGCAATGCCTCCCCACCTTCGATCTCTCTACAATGAGATATGACGGTCATGACTTAATATTTGCTTGATCTGATGACTGATCTGGCTCTTGATAAGATCTTACAGCTGAAAAAAAAAATCTCCTTATCCGCGGGTTCGTTGGTTTTGAGCTTAATTAAGGGCTCAGATATGTTCCTGCATCCAATCATATGGCTAAATTAGCTTCTCCTTTGTTGCTTCTTCAAATTTCCTCCTTAACAAATAATACCATGAATTATTTAAATGCTCACGAATATTTAATTGTTTTCGTCCTTCTGCAGCTCTGTTTCCTCGCGCTTGTTGTCTCCGACGATATTTTGATAATATTGCAAACTTCTCTCCAAGATATGTGAAGAATCTTTTGTCTCGTGCTCTCATTTTTGAGACAATGTAAGATCTTCACTCTTCTTATTATGATCAAGCTTCTCTCCAGGCACCATGAACAGGCTTACGTCCTAAGCTCTAATACCATGAAAAAATGAGAAGCAGAGAAGATAATATAGAGAAGACAAAAATGAAAACAAGAATGAGCATAGCGCAATTCATTAAAGGCAAAGGGTTGAGCTAAATCAACTTCAAAAAATCAAGAAAATCAAGAAACAATCGTACAGCTGGCAGTGTAGAGTAACATACTATTGAAGTTACATATATAATTAACAAACGTGACCTGTGTCACCCCACTCTGAACCAGATCATGACATTATCTTCCATGGTGTCCTTCCTAGGCCCAATGATTTTTTTTGTTTTATAGGCACCAGATCTTGGACTCTTGCTGGAGTGAGTGAGATAATGCAAGACTACATTTTTAAACAATCTCCTCGCATGCAAATTTTAAATGGAAGCACTATGGAGATGTTGAAGGAAAATTGAGTACGGTAAATTGTTTTTCATCTTTTTGTTGTTTAATTATGTTCATGCTTGATCCCACTTCATTTTTTTGTGCTGTCTCTCTCTTCATATTTTTAAAGTACTTGTGGTGCAAGCAGTGAAAGTATGACTTGGATTTGTTGGGAATTCATTGAAATTTACAAGTTCTTGAAATCCTTCTACCAATTATAATCAATTTGCTTCATCAAGTGATGATGAGAGCCCATCACATCAGATGACTCTTGCACTGTTGAGTTACCCTTATTGAACCAACTTTGGAGATTTCATTTCCAAACATGGAATCTTAAGCACGTAGTTCAAATTTTTATTTGCTAGCATTAGACTCTTGATCTGTCACTCATATTTATGACAAACCAGGAGAAACCTAGCTTGTAATTTGATTGTATGTCCATCTATTAAATAAGGTGTTCCAACTTGGCATATAATTATACCGTCTCAGAAGATAATTATTATTCCACTTAAGATTAATAATTGTATGTACACTAACACCCCCTTTAAAGTGAAACATAGGGAGTAAACAAAAGAATATAACAGATTGGGTTTCTACCCAGGCTTACTAAGGTACCCAAGAACAAACTCTCATACGTAGAAAAACGAAGAAAACCTCCTATGAAAAAAAACTATCCATGAAAGAGAGAAAACAAATAATGTTGGAAAGGCCTTAGATTTCAAATTGAAGAATATCCCACAATGATGCATTGAATGGCAAGAGCTTGAGGCTTCTGGAGGTTGAAAGATCCATCTTATGACCAAGCAACTAAAGAGGAGGGTCAAGTAATCTCAAAGAGCATGGATGAATTCAGAAGTGGAAGATGATTAGGTATATAGGAAAAAAAATGGAAAACGCTAGTGCAACTACTACATGAATTCCATAGGAAAAAAGGAGTTGGTTAGGAATTCAGAGAAGAATTGAAAAAAAAATTAAACACCATCAAAAATAAAGAGAGAAACTAGGTATATGGATGCTAAAATGATCCATGTTTTATGAGAAGAACGAAATGAATACAGATTATTAAAATATTCTTAACGCAGAATAAAAGAGATATAGTAAAACTAGTTTTCTATTCAATAAGAAAACAAGTTGAAACTATAAAATGCAGCGGAAAACAAACTTGTTGGTGGTGGCGGCTTGTCTTTGAGAAGAGATGTTACAACTACACTCATTTGCAAGAATATTATTACAATGAGGATCTGGATGAATTTTTAGAATAAAATGCATTGTCACAAACCCTAGACATCCAAAAAATCTAACCCTAGGAGATCAAGCACCAAAAGTCATGTGGGCCCCGTTTGGGTAAGTTAGTACATCAACTTCCCGGGGTCGTAACTTTTCATACAATCTATGTTTGGGGTGCACGATAGCTTGTTGGAAAAGTATATTCGAGGATATTCATTTTGGTGGCTCAATTAGAGCCTTTGGCCATAATTGTAAAGCGCGATCCTGAAAAACCTTCATTTAGGCCCTCAAAATGGCCCTTCAAGTTAAAAACTGCTAAAAATAATAACTTACCAAAATTGCCAGAAAATTGTTTTGAGCCAGTTGGAAAAGGTGGGTGGCCACTGATATCCACCTAGATCAATACTCCCTCCTTAGAAAGAAATGGTCTCCATTGAATTGATTTACCCCATCAAATGAGGAAATTTGTGTTGAATTTGGCTTCATGCGAGTCACTTGCCTTGGTGTAGGAGTTGCCCTGCTTTGATGACTCGATAAAGATGGATCCTTTGTGTTTGAGTACCCTTGATCTGTGTGTCCAAAATCTGATCACTGGATTCATTTTTCATGCAGTCATGGTTGAGCTTTGTTGGTGTCAACGTCTCTTCTATCTCTAAGGTGTCCAATAATGGTGGGAAATATTATCGAAGGAGAGCCACGTTGAAGACTCGATGCAGGCCAAGGAAAGGGGGAATGTTGAGCTCAAAAGCATTGTCACCGATAGCCTTGGTGATGGTGTACATATCATAATGGAGTGGGTGAATCTTCCAATGGGGCCCTATAAGGCATTCTTTCTGCAACTGCAACCAAACTTTGTCACCCACCTGAAACTTCTGTGGCACCCATTGTTGATCATTACGCTACCTGTACTTGGCATTAAAATTTTGTGGAATATCCTGAACCTGATTTGTCAGCTTCTGGTGGATGAGGGGATGAGTCGATTGAGGTGGTCACCAGGGGTAGTGCAACATCCATGGGGCCCAATGGTTGGAATCCCAACCCTTCCTAAAAGGGGTTGTGGACAGTTGAGCTATGTAGGGATCAGTTGTAGCTATGTTGGACATAAGGAAGACTCTCATCCCATGTGCGGGGGTTTTTTGAATTGTACATGCACCGGATATGTACGATCATCTGATTGATGACCTTAGTTTGTCCATCTATCTAGGGGCGAAAGGCAGTGGATTTGGTGATCTTGGTATCCAGTAGTGACTAGAGGCTCAACCATAATGTGACGAGGAACCAATTATCAAGGTCTGAGATAATGGTTTATGGGATCCAAAAATGTATCCATACGCATTCAAAGAAGAGCCTGGTAGTGGGTTCTGTTGTGATGTTCTTCTTGCAGGCGGCTAGAATCGCCATCTTGGAAAAGCGATCAGCAACCACAAAAACAAAGTCATTTCCCATCTTGGTGGGCATGAGGCCCAACATGTAGTCCATTGAGATGGATTCCCATGGCCTGTCAGGAGTAGGAAGAGGGGTGTACATGCCCTGTTTCTTTGTGGTCAGTTTGGCAATAGCATAGGCGGTGCAGGACCTGATGTACTTTTCGATATACTGTCAAAATTTCGGCCAGTAGAAATGTTTCCGCAACACTTCCACTATCTTTTCGATGCCAAAGTGTCCTGCCACCCGACTGTAGTGAGCTTCCAAAATCATCTTCACGTGCTCAATTGATGGAATGCAAAGATGGCCCAGATGACACAACAGCCTATCCTGAAGATAGAAATTAGCAACCACTGAGTTGGCGCCCAAAATTTGGTAGGTGGTGGAGAATTCAGGGTTTGTCTCATAGAGGTGGGGCCATCTAGAGGTCTCATGGCCACAAGAGTCTAGCACCATGGTGAGTGCCCTGAATTGAGGTCGGATGAGGAAATCAAAAACTCGATTGGTACTTCCTATTTTATACTTGATGTTGAGGTGGAATTGTTGTAAGTATGTGGACCACTTCTGATGGCATTCATTCTGTAATTTGCCTTGGGTCTGCATGAACTGTAGTGTCTTGTGATCAGTGTTGATGATTGTCTCCTTCCTAAGAATGTATTGTCTCCACTCGCTGCAAGCTTGCACAATGGAGTACATTTATTTATCGTAAGTAGGGTACTTACAGATAACATATGATAGTGTCTCACTATCATATGCCATGGGTGTCCTTGTTGAGTGAGAATGATGCCCACAACATAGTCTGAAGCATCTGTCTCAATCTTAAAGGGATGTTGTAGGTCCGGTAATGAAAGTACCAGGGATGAGCACAAATGATTCCTCAAGTCCTCGAAGGCTTGTTGTTGGGAGAGGCCCGAAAAATATTTTCCTTACCACGACCTCTGGTTACTAGGATGAGGGCCCATGCGATATGAGAGAATCCCAGCATGAACCTGTGATAGAAATTGGTGAGGCCCAAGATGCTCCAAAGTTTAGTGAGTGTGGTTGGGGCTGGCAAGTCACATATGACCTGGATCCTGTCTAGATCCACATGCACACCATGATGATCAATGATGTAGCCTAAGTAATGTACCATGTCCATGCCGAAGGAGCATTTTTCCAAGTTTTCATATAGTCTGTGTTGTCGTAGGGTGTGCAGAACCTGCTTAATATGTTGCAAGTGTTCTGCCCAAGTATTGTTGTAGATGAGGATGTCATCAAAATACACCACTAAAAAATTATTGGTGAAAGGTCGTAAGATATCTTCCATCATCCTCATAAACGTTGTTGGAGAATTTCTCAAACCAAAGGGCATGACCAACCATTCAAAAAGACCTTTTTTGACTTGAAGGCGGTATTCCATACATCTATTTGTTCTATTGGGACCTAGTGGTGGCCAAACTTCAAATCAATCTTACTGAATTATTTGGCCCCCATGAGGCAATTAAGGAGGTCGTCGATTCGGGAAATCGAGTACCGGTTTCATACTGTGATTTTATTCAGGGCTTGATAATCAATGCAAATTCGCTAGGTCCCGTCTTTATTCTACACCAACATGACTGGGCTCTCACAGGGAGATGATATGGGATGGATGTGCTTCTTGTGGAGAAATTCTTGGATCTTCATCTTGATCTCCTCATTTTCTAAAAGAGAGCGATGGTGGACTGGCCCATTGGGTAGTGGTGCCCCTGTTGTTAGATCGATGGGACGCTTGACCTAGCAGTGCAGAGGTACCCATATAGGATAAGAGAAGATATATGAGTATTATTCCATGAAATTATCCACTTTCTTCTGTTGTGTGAGGAGATCAGCTGCGGAGGCCCTGGATGTGGATGCGATATTTCCCTCACTCTAAGAATGAATCACAAAGAATAAAAACTCCCTGATATGAGAGATTACCTTCCTACATTGCTTGGAAAAGATCAAGGAAATATCACTAGGAGGGACTGCCTCGGGTATCCTGTACAATTTCATGTTCAAAGTAATAATAACACTATGAGGCCTAGTCTCATATACAACATGACATTTACATAAATAATATTGGCCCAAAAGAAAATTAAAAACTTTGAGAGGAGAAACATTATAGAATAACTCATCTTTGAAGGGATTGATGTCGTATGAAAATCGACATATTGGATGACGTAGAGATCACTTCCTTGGAGGAGCCATCTAATTGTGTAGGGTTGTGGGTGTGGTGTTGTCAGCAGGGCCAACCGCTTGATGACCTCTACTGAGATGAGGTTCTTCTGGCTACCACTATCAATGATGAAGTGAAGTGGGGTTCCTTTCACCCACATCTGTGAATGGAAGAGGTGCTCACCTTCTTTTGGCTCATCTGGTTGACCATGATGGAGCTTGGTGGTAGAAATGGTGGCACTGGGTTCCGTGTCAATGATCCATATTCCCCTTTCTGGTTCTAAATCAGAGTGATAAATTACATCTGATTCAGAGGCTTTCACTTCATCCATGAGTGACTTCTTTGAGCGGCAATCAACAATGTTATACCAAGGCCTCTTATGGAAGTCACACCACTTCTCGGTATCTTTATTTGTATTTCTAGTGTCCTTATTTGCTTGCGGCTTGGATTGGTTGTATTGATACTATCCATATTTTATCTATTGTTTGTTATGTGGGTTGGGGCCACCCTTTCCTGGATTTTTTTGTGATGGATTCCCAGGCCCAAATTGTCGTGTATTTTGTTTGATATTTTGCTCAATTTTGACGTTGTATCGATAGGTCACGCCCAAGGAATAGATGTCCATAAATTCCATTTCGGTCTGTATATATCTATGGAGAGCACCGCGATACTTTAGCACTATATGTCTCTAGTAATCTTTGATACGTAGCTTTGTGTGCAAGGTATGGAAGATATTTGTGAACTCTGGCACTAATTGATCTCTTTCTTGCCACAGTGTGGTCCATTTGGTATACAAGCTCTGATAGCTTCCAATAGGGTAGTATTGTTCCTTAACAGCATCCCTGAAGGATTCCCAGGTGGTTGTGACTGTAAATAAAGAGGTTTCCTTTGTTTTCTTTTGCTCACAGAAAGTTTCCTACCAAGTTTTGCCACGAGGAACGACTTTGAGGAGCACAAAAGTAATATTTTCTCTATTCAAAAAGTTATCGACAAAAAAATACCCTTCTAGTAGATTCAACCACTTGTTTACAACATCTGCATCTATATTACCTTCAAATATAGGAATATCAAAGTTTATTTGTACCTTGAATGGGGAAGCACCTCCGCTCAAGGAATATGCGTCGCCTGTTGGTAGTATCCAAGGGATTCCTCAAGAAACATTTCGAAAGGATCTCGTGTCCCATCATATTGATTTTATCCTTCCATGAGACGTCTCTTGGGCATGCGAGATATTTTTTCCTCAAGAGAAACAAGCTCGAGACCTAATTCTTTGTACCTAACCTCGTTGGGGACATGCATTAAGACAACAAGGAGAAGACCACTCTAATACCATTGATCCATATTGTATGAGAAGAAAAAAATGAATACATATTATTAAAATATGCTTAACATAGAATAACAGAGATACAGTAAAATGAGTTTTCTATTGAATAAATAAATAAGCTGATATTGTAAAATGCAGTGGAAAACAAGCTTGTTGGAATGGCGATGGCTTATCTCTGAGAAGAGATGTGACGATTGTGCTCATTCGCAATAATATGATTAAAATGAGGCTCTAGAGGAATTTTTACAATAAAATAGAATGTCACATACCGTAGACATCCAAAAAACCTAACCCTAGGAGTTGAAGCGCCAAAAGTCATGTGGGCCCCGTTTGGGTAAGTTAGTACATCAACTTCCCGGGGTCGTAACTTTTGCATATGATCTCCGTGTGGGGAGCATGATAACTAGTTGGAAAGGTATCATCGAGGAGATTCATTTTGGGGGCTCAATCAAAGCCTTTAGATATCATTCAGAGGCTCGATCCCGAAAATCCTTAATTTAGGCCCTCAAAATGGCCCCGAAAGTTAAAAACTGCTAAAAATAGTAAATTACCAAAATTGCCAGAAAACTATTTTGAGCTAGTTGGAAAAGATGGGTGGCCACCGATATCTTCATGGATCAAAAAATCTCCAAAAAAAAATTATGACTAAAACTCCAAAGAGAGAAAAGTAACCCCAAGAGTCAAAGTTCAGTAGCCATGCAAGGCTAAGTAACTTAGGTTAAAGTAAAATAAAAAAGAGATTGATCCTCTAAATGATTTTGGAAAAAAAGGGCTAATGAAGTACTCATCTAAAATCAAGAAAAACAAAATGAAATAAGTGTCCCTTGGACACCGATCCATCTCTCTAGCATTCATGGGTCATTCGTTGCTACAACTGAAAATTCAAAATAAGAATCAGTGCTTGATGCAAGGCTCACTCTGAAGAAAATTTCTTATCAAGCTAAATGGTGAAGCATAGAGAATCACCTGAGAATAAATGCACACCATCCCTCCCACAATTTTGAAATAAGTGGGCATATATGATGGAATTGGATGTACCAGATGATGGAAAATGTATTCAGGTGTTAATTGAAGGTGATGACGATGTTGATCATCGAAAGAAAGAAAATATTCAATGTGGTTAGCTCCAAGAGATTACAAAACAAGTAAATGCATGGAGATGTATTCAAATGATTGGTGACTGATACAGAAGGATCTTGGTGGCCACCCGCCTATTTGAATTGGCTTAAACCAATTCATTGGCAATTTACTATTTTTAGCAGTTTTTTGGTTATTAAACTTTTGGGGCCATTTTGAAGTCTTAAATGAAGTTTTTTCATGATCAGGCACCTCATAAATAGATAAAGTCTTATATTGAATCCCCAAAATGAATCTCCTCTTTAATACCTTTCCAAAGAGCTATCATTCTCCCTAAATGGAGATCATATGTCAAAGTTACGCCCCCGGGAAGTTGATACACCAAACTACCCAAAATAGTGGGTTTTTCATCTTCTGGGGTTAGAGTTTTTGATTTTATTTATGATAAAATGCCTTTGGATACTTATTGTAAAAATCATCTTATTTTGAATGTGAATAGTCATCACATATATTCTGAGATATAATATGCCACCATTCTAGCAAGTATTTCACTCTGTATTTCTACAATTTTGTACATTTTTCTCATTAATAGAAATTGTGTATTATTGTTGTAGAAATACAAAGTGAAAGACTCACTAGAATAGTGGAAGTTTATCTCTAATAAGACATATGATGAATAATAACATTCACAAGAATATTATTGTTACAATGAGGCTCCAAATGCCTTTTTATCATAAATAAAATCCAAAACCCTAACCCCAGAAATGTAGGAATGCACATGCATAAACATGCACCTGTTCTTAGAAATGCACATGCGTTCTTAATCATATAACGTCGGTGCTAACTGAATTTCGACACACACTTTAAAACTCAGATTTTTTAGGAATGAACATTCACTCTTAAACAAGAGCACGCATGTTATGAAGAATGTGCATGTGTTCCTTAGAAACATGTTCTTAGAAACATGCATGCATTCATGAGCAGTGCACATTCTCACTGATGCATGAACCTTCCTAATTGGAAGTGTACATGCACTTTAGAACATATGTGTATTCCCAAGTAGGAATTCATGCATATTCTTGTGGCTAGGGGAATAGGGGAAAGAGACATATGGAGAGGGATATATATAGAGAGAGAGGTATGGTGGGAGGGAGTGATAGAGGTAGAGATATATATTGACAAAGAAAGAGAGAGGGGGGGTAGACAGAGAGGGAGGGATATCAAGGTAAATATATAGGTT
>ML778413.1:576862-592541 GCA_009831015.1 Picea engelmannii
GTTGTAATGGAAAAAGAGAGAAAGAAAAAGAGAGGGGTAGAGAGGGGTATATGCACGGGAGAATGAGATAGAAGGGGAGAGAGACTGGGGCAAGGAAGAGAACCAGAGAGAGGGGGAGAGAGGTAAACATAGATGGAGGGAGAGGGAGAGGGAGAGAGGGAAAAAGAGAGATGGATGTTGTGTTAGTACAGATGTGTGTGCATTCCTAATAATGTGCATGTGTCCTATATAAATGGATATATGTTCTTAAATGATGCATGAATTCCTAAAGTGCGGGGATGTTCCCAAAGCATGTGTACGTTCCTAAAGCACACACACTCTCCTTTCATTTCAATTTTTTTTGGTGGGAGTGACAACTCTAGTGTACGTGTTTGATAAGTTGGTTGCCTCATATTTAGGTTTGGGATGACAAAACTAGTGGTTTGGTCTACAAATACACTAAAACCTCTATTTTCATATTTAGAAATAAGTTAAACGCCATAGTAGAAGAGACCAATATCTACAATCTAAAAGAAAACAAAAAAAAATATTTGATAATGTTAAGAACCTCATAGCATGCACCAATGCAAGGCCTTGTAATTTCAAGCACATAATGATTTTTATAATTTAAAAAATATATAAAATTAATATTATAAATTTTCAAAAAATACAACTCAGTAGGAGAATGGATTCTCTACAATTATACAATTTGTTTTAAGTAAATCATATCCATAAGGTATTCAATAACATATACATTATATTTTAATTGAAAAATAGCATATCATTGTTACAAAAAAAATAAATTCACATAGTTATTCACAAATTATACAAATAGAAATTATATATTCCAAAAGACAAGTTAATTAAAAAACACTACTAATAACCTCTCAAAAGACTAGTTTATATAATAGTTTTTTTATTTGAAACATATTTTAGGGAAGGGATGATATGCATAGTTTCATCATTCATACACAAATCATGTACCAACTCCACCATTATAGGAAACCTTCTAATGACGTAGCAATGAATTTCCTTGTACAGAACTAGAACACATATTAAAAAAAAAACAATCAAACCACAATATGAAGCAAACATTGAAGGCGTAGGAATTTGTAACACTGTCAATATAAACAACAAATCCTCAATATGAGTTGAATGTGATTGAAAATATAAATAGAGGCCCCTAACAAATTGATACTTAGAATCTCCATGTAGAGCCATGCTCCATGTATATTTACAACAGAGGTAGAACCAAATGCTATATGTTTCACAAAACTATGATATTTTCCAGGAATGTGGCCATATTGTGAGATAGTGACCATGATCTAGGAAGAGGACAAACTATAATAATTGAGGCCATTATATAGACACACACAATCTAGGTAAGGTCGAGTGTGTCACTGCTAACAAATAATCCCATCTAAACAAGAACCATGGCTTATTTAGATGGAGGGTGTTTCTATTGGTATTGATATAATGGCTCTATAGTACATATAAGATAGATATTCTATGGTTGTAGAGAAAGTGCACAATCCAACATTGGTGTTAAGTGGGTTTACAAGACAAAACCGAATGAGAAAGGAAAGGTAGAGAACTATAAGGTAAGTCTAGTTTCGAAAGGGTTTTCTCAATAACCTGGTATTGACTATGGTGAGACATTCTATCTAGTAGGAAGGTTGGATACTATTAGAGATGTGATAGCCATTGAAACCAGGAACAAATGGCCAGTTTACGAGATGGATGTGAAGTCAACCTTTTTGAATGCAAATTTAGAAGAAGAGGTGTATGTAGATCAACCACTTGGATTTGAAGTAAAAGGACAAGAGTACAAAGTATAGAAGCTGAAGAAATCCTTGTATGGTCTGAGTTTAAGAGACAAAACATAGGCATTGTCATTCATGAAGAATGTAATAGTTGAGATTAAGGAGGAGTACTAAAGCATGTAATCTCTCTTTTTTACTGAGTATAGATAGATTAGTTAATTGTGTGATTAATTGATTTGGTATCTTTTTATTTATCAAAAGTTGTTAGCCAATTCTTATATTTGATAGTTATATCAAACCTCTAGGGTCTCTAAATCTCTATTATAGAAAATATATTTAATAATGAGAAGGGCGAGCCATGCCCTGATAAGGTTTATGATGCTTTTCTTCATATTTGTCTTTTCTTAACAAATTAACGTGCTATCGGAAAAGGTTTGTTGAGTGAAGAGAAGATAGATCGTGGAAGAAAAACATCCGAGGAGACGAGATATCTAGAAAAATTGGAAGAGACAAAGCCATGTTTTAGTAAGTGTTGGAGACGACATTTTGGGACAAGTTTGGGAATCATGTAGGAGAAAACCGCGTGACAAGTCGACTAAGGAGTAGAATTCACAGAACAAAGGAAGGAGGTTAGCATATTTTCAAGGATCAATGCGTGTGAAAAGAGAAAGATAGTTAGAAGTTATTAATTATTTTGGTCTATTTTTAATGGGATAATCCCTAATGAAAAATTATATATATGTAAGGGTTTTGGGGTAGAAGGTACTTCTTGAAGTGGGGAGAAAAGAGAATAGGATATTATGAGATGTGAAATATGTAAGTCAAGATAAGTATGAGCTTATTATATATTATGTACAAGTGATGTTGAGACTATGCATGTAGAGAATGAGATATGTGTGGATTGTATGCATGAACGATAAGGTAATTTTGTGTATAACCGAGATATTATGTATGAGTTCACTATGCACCTTTTGTAAGAGATGATGTTGAATGATAATATAAGAAAATTGTCATTGAAAATGTATCCCATATTGGGTGAACCACGTTAAAATATGGTGTCTCTTTGATATGCTTTGATGTGTTTTTTTATTGTTATGTTTATTGCGCTCTCTTAATGTAGGTTGGGTAATATGAATCTGTTATATGTTGTTATGGTTCTGTGCACATAATAAATTCTATAATGAATGAATGTTAAGTTGAATGGTTAGAATGAATTCCTCCCTTCCCATAATGAATGAATATTAATTCGAATGTTAAGTCGAATTGGACAATGGCTAGAGTTAAAGGATAATGATTTTTCTAAAAGTCATAATAAGAACCCGAGGATCAGTTCAGAACAATGGTTTCAAAGGTATGTATTCACAAATTTACAAGAAAAATTCTTTGTTTATTTCCTAAATAATTTGACTGACTGGATACAGAGGTTAGTTGAATAGAACATAACATTCTGCATTGTGGTACCTAGGAATTAGACCCTTGAGATGATTCACCAAATTCATACCGTAAGCAATAAGATATCGTGCATATTTGATTTTTGGTTGGATATCATATTGGGGGGTTATATTACTGAGTTTGTTATAGATTGTTCCCAATCATATAGTGTTGTTGAAAGAGAATTATATAAAGGTCTGCATGGAAGGTATTTGAAATCATTTTCTACTTGGCTCAAGATGTTGTTGTGTGATAAGGGAGTTATGAAGATGGAATCTGATTTCCCTAGTAGCTAAGAACCTTCTTACACATTGGGGGACTGGGGGTTGACCAGTGGATGGTCTGGGTACTGTATGGAAAAGAGGAATTAAGAGAAGGAATGGGGAGTGTATGGGCTGAGGACACTGAGAGAACAAGAATGCGTGAGAGATGAAAATATTGGATTATTGCATAGTGGTAAAATATTTAGGAATAGTAGGAAGAGGAATGTGGATGAGAGAGAAGGGAATCACAGTGAGATTGAGGAAAGAGACACTTGTGTAATACTCCATATTGAAGGAATATTGTGCACAAAGGAAAAGGAAAAGGATCATCGACTCAATATAGTAGAAGAATATTTGTTACATCCCACTTAGGATAGACTCTACATCGAACCCAAGGCCCCATGTGCGTCTCCAAGAACCAAGGTGAGATATAAAATTTTGTCACTTGTAGTTAGTGAAGGAAGTAAAGATAACAATAATAGTATTCAAAGTAATGGAAGTAGTAAGCCAAGTCAAAATCAAATAGTGTCACCATGGAAGTATACAACACAAAATTCAATGGTAGGGTTAGACCCCACTTTGAGAATGCTTGTCTTCCATGGAGAGGGGACAAAGGATCCAAAACAACGTTTGTTTGTGAAGTGAAGTGATATGGATAGTGAAGAATGTCCAGGATGATGATGCAAAGATTGTGAAGTTCGAAACGACATTTCGAGAATGTGCATTACTATGGTATATGAAGTATCAGTCTATTGTACCTACTAGACAAACCAAAACATTAGTAGACATCAGGAAACCCTTGTTGAAAGAGTTCTAGAAACCAAATTCTGAGTTGCGGTGTATTACAAAGTTAAAAGAGATCAAACAATTTCCAATTGAGTTAGTATGGGGTTTTTACCAGAGATTCAAGATATTAAAGGACCGATTGACCTTACATATTCCAAATGAGAAACAGAGACAATGGTTCATAGTAGGAATGTTGTCGCATATACGCTTCCCTTGGACACAGTAGAATATTACATCCGAGTTAGGAGCCCTAGAGATTACTATTATATTGGAAGCATCCCCTGTAGGAGAAAATGGAACAGGGGTGGATCACGTCTAGTCACAATTAGAAAAATTGACTATTCAATTGTCAGAGAGGCCTAATGGGAAGGAAAAGTGTGAAGAAGTATGGTGTACTACATGCATAATAGAAGGTCATCATAAGAATGAGTCTCCAACATTTAAGGAGTATTTAGATACAAGAGCTATGAATCCTTTAGGAGTATGGTGTGAGATATGTAAAATCATGGGTCATCGCCCTAGTGCTTTTCTATTAATGAAAAAGTATCTGAGTACGCTAGAAACTTATTTTGTAGTTTTTCTAAGTTAGTAGGACATGATGAAAAGGAATGCCGTGCATTTTATCTTATGAGAGGGTGAAATACAGATGCATATAGATTCCAAGGGGAAGAAGGACCTGAAGGAGGGGTACCGCAGTACAATACTCCAAGAGGATACAATCAAGGAGGAAAAGGAGGATTCAAAGGTCGTGTAAGAGGAGGATTTGGCAGAGTAAGAGGTTGGATTATAAATTTATATGTTATAAATTTAATTAGCCTGGGAACATGGCATGAGACTGTATGAACTCATGTACAACATGAACTTGTTGTAGACAATTGTACCATGTGACAAAACATTGTCCATAACTAATTGCAAAGTGGAAAGAAAAGAGGAACCGAATGTGCAGATTATAGCTGAAGAGTAGCGTGAAAAACAACCTAAGGTAGTAGGAGTTACGTGCAGATGATCAAGAATAGGATTTGATGAAAAATAACAAGGAAACCAGATCAAACTGTGGGTAAGTAAGTAAGTAGAGCCTTTTCTATTGTTTGACCCTATAAATGAGAAATACACGTACCAACAAGCAAGGAAAGAATTGTTGGAGACATAATGGATAACATTGACTTCGACTGCACCACCAGTGTATAATAGTGAGACAAGGGTTTCAAAGAAATAAACCCTATCCACTTCCATAAGGAGGTCAATTGGAGTCTTTGTTTTTAATTTGGACAAATTTTGTGTTTAATTTACGTTTAAATAGTGTTAAAAAAAGTATTTAGGTTTTTCATATTAAAAACTGAAGTTTTTTTTTCCCACAAAGTATTTAGGTTGTTCATAAAAAAATGCGTGATTGAGGATTAAAAGAAAGGGACAAAGTTAAAAAGTGGACAAATAACGAAATAACCTTAACATAGTTTTTTGATTGATTTTTAATGGCTTCAACAAGAAATCTAGGGAAAACATTGGGACTTGTTCTCATTGGAAAAAAGTATGAGTTCTAGTATCTAAGGATGAAAACCTTCTTGCAAGTCTTGGAATGTTGGGAACCAATGGAGAATGGATTATCAGAGCCCGATCAAGCAACTTTGCAGGCCATGAATAATGGCCAAAGAAATGATCTTATAGAATTGAGGAAAAAGGAGAACAACGCCAAGTTTTGGATCCATATTTTAGTGGGTGATTCGATTTTTCCCAAGATAACATGAGGATCTAGTGAAAATCAATATTAGGATATCATCGAATTAGCATGTCAAGGTAATGACAAAGTGAAGGATGGGAAGCTTCAAACCCTAAGGAGAGAGTTTCAAACCTTAAATATGAAGGACAAAGAGAACATTGACCAAATCATGACCACAATGATGGGAGTTGTTAATCAACTCAAGATTCATGGAGAGAAGATTGAAGATCATAAATTTGTTGAAAATTTTCTTAGAAGTGTACCTAATAAATTTGAAATGGTTGTCATTTCCATAGAAGAGTCCAAATATTTATCTAAAATGATAGTCGAAGAACTGATGGGTTATCTTTTGTCCCATGAATGAAGAATGAACATTGAAGAGGAATCCTTGGAACACTCCTTTAAGACTCGTGAATTCATTGGTAGAGGAAGAGGTAGAGGTCAAAGAGGTGTAGGAAATCATCAAGAAGAAGGAATATCAACACCCGAACAATCAAAACAATCAAATCATCCTAAATACTCTTAGAACTAGAGGGGGAGAGACAACATATGGACAAAAAAATATAAAGTCCAATGTTACTACTATGCAAAATATGGTTAGTATGAAAGTGGATGAAGAAAGAAACAATCATATATAAACAAGGGTATACCTAATATCTCGATCACTGAAGAACAAATATCCAAGATAATGTTCCTTTCATGTGAAATCACTAAAGAAGATCACAAAAAGGATCTTTGGTTGTTGGACAGTTGCTACAACAATCACATGGCATGTAACAAAACGTTGTTTTCTAGCATTGATAGTTCTGTTCAATATAAAATTACTTTAGGAGATTATTATCATGTCAAGGCCTTAGGAAAAGGTGTTGTGTCATTCTTAGCCAAGAAAAATGAGAAGAAATCCATTCTTGATGTCTTATGTGTACCCAATATTAGACATAATCTAATAAGTATAGGACAATTGGGTAAAAAAGGTTATGATGTCATATTCAAGTACTCCACATGCACTATCTCATATAATCGACTTAGTATAAGACTTGTTACAAAGGTTCAAATGACCAAGAATGGAATGTTCTCATTGAATCATAGAAGTGTAAACATGTCACAATCATATGAAAAAAATGTGTCAAACACAAATGAGACTTGGTTGTGGCATATTAGGTATGGTTACCTATATTTTAGGAGTCTTAGTCTCCTGCAAAAATAGTTGATGGTTAAGAGACTGCCTATATTGAATGAACATACTAGCCCTTGTGTAATTTTCATTCTTGGAAAACATCAAAGAAATGTTTCTCCAATAGCCTCCTACAAAGCAAAATAACATCTACAACTAGTTTATACAGATCTATCGACCCATGCAAACTCAATTCATTGGTGCAAGTCTTTATTTTCTAATGTTTATTGATGATTTTAGTAGGAAAGTTTGGGTATATTTCCTCAAAAACAAATATGATACATTGACAAAATTCAAAGAATTTAATGTTGTAGCAGAAAAACATAGTGGAAAATATGTCAAAGTACATAGGTCATATGGAGGAGGAGAGTATGACTGAAAGGAGTTTACAAAATTTTGTATACAATAGAGAATTAAAAGGAATTTAACCACTAGATATACTCCACAATGGAATGGTGTGGCTCAAATAAAGAATCAAACCATCATGAACATGCCAAGGAGCATGATCAAAGCTAAAAATATGTCTAATGATTTTTGGGTTGATGTTTCTTGCTCAGTGAACATACCCAAAAGATCTCCTACAAAAATTGGGAAAGATAAAGTTCCTGAAGAAGCATGGAGTGGCACGAATTCAAGTGTCTCTCATTTCATAATTTTTGGTTGTATAGCATATGCACATGTCCTAGAATAACTAAGAATGAAAATTGACAACAAGAGTGAAAACTGCATTTTCATTGGGTACAGTGAATAACCCAAACCCTATAGACCGTATAATCCAGTCATCAAGAAAATTTGTGGTGAGGACATATGTAAAATTATTGGAGGAAAAATATCGAACTGACCAAGAAAATGAAACAATGGAAAACCAAAATATATTACTCCAAATAGATGAACAAGTGGAAATCTTAGGAAGGAAAGTACCTCCACCAAGGCTTCCAACGTTACAAGTGCAAAGACAAGATGAACATAAAAAAAAATTAGTTCTTGTTCCAGCAGTGAGTCGGTAGGTTCTATGAGAAATCGGAAAACAAGGATCTTGAGGGAAATCCATGAAGAATTGAATGATATGGATCAACAAGATCATTTTTCCATATTATCCTATCAACCTACTTATTTTTAATAGGAAGTGAAAGAAGAAGATTGGGTATATGCCATGAATGAAGAGATTCAAGCTATTGAAAGGAATGAGACGTGGGATCTTGTTGATCTCCCAACAGATAAAACCAACATTGGTGTTTAGTCAGTTTAGAAGTCAAAACTGAATAAAAAAGGAAGGAAGAGAAATATAAGGCAAGGCTAGCTGCCAAAGTGTTTTCTCAAAAACCTTGTATTGATTATGGTGAAACCTTTGTTCCAATAGCAAGGTGTTGGATACTATTAGAGCTGTGATAGCCATTGTCACCTAGAACAAATGGTCAAATTACCATATGGATGTGAAGTCAACCTTTTTGTATGGAAATTTAGAAGAAGTGTATGTAGATCAAGCATAGGGATTGGAAGTAAAATTCCAAGAGTACATAGTGTACAAGTTGAAGAAAGCCTTGTATGGCTTGAGTTTTAGAGACAACACTTAGGCATTGTCATTGCTTAAGAATTTAACAATTGAGATTAAAGTGGAATGTTAAAGCATATAATCTCTCATGTTGACAGAGTATGCATAGATTAGTTAGTTGGATGATTAGTAGATTTATTCTTTTTCTATTTATAAAAAATTGTTAACCAATTGTTAATTTTGATGGTATCAAACCTCTAGAATTACTAAATATTTATTATAAAAAATCTATTTAATAATGAAAAAGATGAACCATGCCCCCAATAACTTTTAGAGACTCAATTTACGAAATAACAAAATGTACGAACTTCCTTAAATTTTAGAGACTCAAAGAACACTATGATTGAAGATAGCTACACTAGTCCTTAAACTCTAGAGACTCAAAGCACACTATGATTCAAGATCGCCACAGTATTCATAGCAGTACATTCATTTTTTTATTATTTAAAAAAAAAAGACTTTGCTGTGAGATAACTGTCGCAAGCAAAAAATAGTGAATTTCACCAATATAACTATGAGGAATGAGGACTCCTTGAGTTGTAAGACACCTCATTGGAAGAACACATGCCAAATGATGTTTCCCTCCAAAACAAAAACAATAAATAGATAAAGAGATCCAATTGTAATTTTACACCAAAACAAAAAAAAAATGTAGAGAACTAAATCTAGGAAGGCTATGAGGCTACGTGCAAGAGGATTATATTCTAAGTGGGTGAGATTCTAGGATTTGATAGACGGTCCATCATTCTCACTCCACATGATCTGAAGAGATTTGAGCAACGATATGAGTTTGCAATGCGAGGTGGCGGTCTTCATCTTTTCCCATGGCAGTTGGTTTGATTTTAAATAAAAAAATACTCTTTTGCCACTCCACCACCGCCACTACCATGCAATCTGCTGATGATTAACAAATTTGGAATAGATTCATGATTAGAGCCACATAGATCGATCGGGAACACTCTCAAAGTTAATGGCACCAGCTCTAAAACTGAGGCCAGTGAACCACGCCTCTGCAACCCTAGGCGAAAAGTTCTGTCGCTACCAAGATGCAAGCCACGGAGCTGTGACAACTGCACTTTGAAGTCGCAAAATAGGACGTTGCAGTGCCCAAGAATTGAAGCACATTGAAAAAAGGTCTCATCACAAACGCGATCCCGAGCAAATGGAGCTGAATCCACTCGCGCAGAAAAAGGTAGGGTAGCAAGCCTTCGCTCTGATAGCACATAGAAATTGAGGCTCTTAAGTAAATTTTTAACCTGGATCTTGAAAGAAGTTAGATGTGATAAACTCAGTCTATATATTACTATTATGCTGCAATACCAGAGAAGTTGTCCTTATCCTTAGTATTATAAAAGTGGGGAGAAGTGTAGCTCATAATTTGATTGTGTGCCAATTGAGCAAATAATACGTACCGACATAGCATAGAAGTATCCTAGTTCGTAGATAATTATTAGCTTATAGTTATACGTACATTATCTAATTCTTTGTAATGGGCTTAATGTTTGGTCATGGTAGTCAGGTAAGTATTACTTGTCACTGATTTTGTTCATTTTTCTTGTAAATATAAAAATATTACATACACAACATAAAATTAATATAAAATCGCATTTAATATAATATTATAAAACTGTTTTACATGGACTATAACACCATTAAAAACATAAACAAAAAAGTTTTATAGATTACCTTGATACAAAAATTTACATAGTTAAAAGCTTACATAGTTTCTATCTTGAAAATCACCAAATAAAAGGTTCCAACTAGTGACGTTTTATTTTTATTTTTTCTAGTCATTTAAATATAATGTGTCATATGTGTTTTTGTTCATTTTTATTGCAAATACAAATGCATCCCATGCACAACATAAAATTATTATGAAATTGCATTTAACATAACATCATCAAATTTTTTCATATGAAATACAACATCATTAAAAACATAAACATAAAAGAAATAAACAAAAAACCTTAATAGATTACCTTGATACAACAATTTACACACAATTTGAATTTTGAAAATCACCACATAAGTGGTTGCCACCTCATTTTATGCTTACATTACACATTGATCTAATCACTATACACAAAGAATTGACCAAACACTAAGTAGTAGGCATGCAATGATGCCAAGATAGCTACAACCTACCTTAAAAGGGAAAATAAAAAATCTACTAAAAAATCACTACACATATGATGGGTAGAATTTCCAATATGTTCACCCCTCTCGGTGGTAGTTATGGCAAGCCTCAAATTATTGATATGTGGATACTATTTGGGCATTCTGGACATTTTGTGTACTTATATTTTAAAAATGGTTAACAATAAAGAAATTGTGCTCAAATTTAGGACAAATTTTAGATTTTAGGACAAATTATTTTTTGTCGACACTATTGAAATTTATAGAATTGTTTTAATGAAACTACACATACCTCTCTCACACATTTTTTTCTTTGACACAACTAACACTTGAAATTTATGGAATTTTTTTTGCTTGGAAAAAACACATAGTTGAAATTTATGGATTTTTTTCACAGTTGCACACATATATAGAAATGTTTTTACAACTATAATTGTTTTTATAGTTATAGACATAGACATTTGTTTACAACTATAGAATTTTTTTTAGAGCTATAGAAATGTTTTTACAGCTGGTGGTTTTAGGAATTAAGTGGATATTATTGATAAAACTACCACTATATATGACAGTTAAAACTAGATAAAATGGGTAAAGACCAGTCAAATATAACCATTGCTGGTAGCATTTTTGCTCACCTTTATTGATTGGCCATATTTGTAACTTTTATTAAATATATTTTTCTTAAACCATTGTGGTGTTTTTTTATCTTTTGCTTAAAGTGATTGAATGTTGATGGTATTTTCTACAACTCATTTTAGCTTCAACATACTCATTGGAGTCTTTTGTTGATTTGAGAAACTTTTTAGTGAGACCATGTTTTTCTTTTATTGGATAATAATTTTTTGGAGACTATCTATGATCTGTAAATTGTTGTGGATATTTCAATGGAACAATTCATCACAACCAATCTAATAAAATATTGAAATATTTACTATTAAGTTTATTTTTCCTTCAGATATATAGAATATTCAGTTACTGATTTTCTGTTTATGCATGGAATAGATAAAATGAGGAAATTATACAACAATAAAATACAATCACACCATCCACACATTAACACAATATATGACCTAGGAAACTTGATAGAGGATAAAACTGATCTAGAAGGTGAGGCTACTCTGCTCTCATTTCTCTAGTATAGATATGATGCAAGTACAAAGAAAGAGACACTCTCTGTGGAGTTTCCTTTGACCTATGGCTTGTATTCCCACTACATATTCTCTCCTCGTCTATTATGCTCATAGAATAGCACTCTAGAATTTTCTTCTCAACTATGGAACAAGATACAATGCAAGATAATGAAACCCCTTCTCCTCCTAGTTGTGTGGTATTTTGTTCAGAACCAAATATCAATATAGCATAGAAAAACCTCATAATAAGTACTCAACACCTTGAAAAAGAGAGAATTTCATATAATAAGCCTCTTCGAGGGGGCAACCTCCTTTTACCCCACATAAATGTTCAAGTACAAGATGATTCCAAATGAAAATGTCTCCTTGGTATATATAGGAGACTAGGAGGTATAATTACAACTAATGGAATAAAGCTGGCATACATAAAATAACATTACTAATGTAAGATGCCCCAATTAAGGGGTAATGAGCCAATATTAGGGTTTAACATGCCCCTCCCCTTGATACAAGTGTTGTCCACAACGCTTGAGTAACTCTAGATGCATCTGTATAAAAGACACATCTTCCCAAGTGGAATCTTCAGCCGGTAGTTTCCTCCATTTAATGAGATACTCTGAAATGGATCTATTCCTCAGCTGGCGAGTTCTTGTGTTAGTGATGGCTTCAGGATCCAATATGATTTTTCCTTACTCGTCAAGTTTTGAAAATATAGTTTGAACTGGGATCTTGTCACCTATAACCTTCTTTAAGAATGAAACATGGAAAACTGGGTGTACTCATGAAGATGCATGCAATTCCAATTTATATGCCAATACCAATCTTTTGCAACACCTTATAAGGGACATATTACTTTGGTGATAATTTATTATCCTTATTGGCTTTCTTGAGGGACATCTGTTTGTATGGTTGTAGTCTTAAAAACACCCAATCCCCTACTTCAAAACTTATTTCACTGCGATGTTGATCTGCTTGTTGTTTCATNGTTGTTGATGCTCGATGTGATCTTCCACTGCTTGAACCTTAGATTTTTCTTTTAGAGAAGAAGTGATGGAAGGAAGGTGGTATCCATAGAGTGCCATAAATGGTGTCATTTTTGTTGCAGTATCAAAGGAAGTGTTATACCACCATTCTGCTAAGGGTAACCATTTGAACCATTGTGTTTGTTTATCAGATACAAAGCAATGAAGGTAGCCTTCCAGACATTTGTTCACTATATCCATTTATCTCAGATTGAGGATGATAGGATGAGCTATGAGCCAATTGAGTACCCTAACAAGAAAATAATTTTTTCCAAAAATGTCCAGTGAAGATGGGATCTCTATCACTTGCAATAATCTTTGGGCTGCCATGTAGCTTTTGAACTGTCTCCATGAATGCAGTGGCAACTGTACTAGCTTTGAAGGGATGAGAGAGTGCACAAAAGTGTGTGTACTTGGTCAGTCTATCCACAATCACCATGATGTCACTCTTTCCTTCAGACTTCGGTAACCCTGTGATGAAATCCATGGAAACCTCCTCCCAGCGCTGACTTGGGATGGCTAACGGTTATAAAAGACCTGGGCTCTTAATTGTTTCCACCTTATTTTGTTGGAAAACAAAAAATTCTGCCACAAACCTTTGAACATCAATTTTAAGGCCATCCCCAAAAAAATCCTTCTTAACTCTATGGTAGGTTTTCAAAAATCCCGAGTGCCCTCCTACTGGACAGGTGTGCAATTCCAATAGTACCTTTTGTTTGAGTCGGGAGTTCTTACATAAATATAAGTGATCTTTGCACCATAGTGAATCGTTTTTCCATGTAAATGTATCTGATGCACGGGAATCCTACTGCAACTTTTAAATGACAGTCCACACTTTTTCGTCATTCTTCCATTCATCCCTTGCTTCTATTATCCAATCGGGTTGGATGATTGAGATAGCGCAAAGAAGGGCCTCAACATCTTCATCCATTCTTGAGAGTGCATCTGCCACAACATTTCGCTTCCCCTTTTTATAGACGATTTCAAAATCATAACCCAATATCTTGGTTACCCATTTTTGTTGTTCTTCTGAAGATAGTATTTGTTCCAAGAAGTATTTAAGACTATCATGATCTGTTTTGACCTTGAAGTGCCTACCTATTAGGTAAGGATGCCATTTCTTCAATGCATGTAGTATTGTCATATTTTCCTTCTCATAAATGGGTTTGTGTAAGTCCTTTCCCTTGAGTGGTCGACTTTCAAAATCCAGGGCCCTTCCTTCTTGCATTAGGACAACAACAATTCCATCTCCCAAGGAATCACATTCCACAATAAAGGATTTTGTGAAGTTTGGAGTGGTCAAGAGAGAATATTTTCACATCACCTCTTTAAGTTCAAAATATTTAGTTGCCTCTAGAGTCCATGAAAATGCATCGTTATTAGTTAGTGTCATTAAAGGTGTTTCTATTCTTCCATAGTACCAAACAAAATTGCGGTAGTAACCTGTCAAACCCAAATATTGTCTAAGATTCTTCAATGTTTTGGGAATCGGCCAGTCCATCATGGCCTTAATCTTGTTAGGGTCTACCTTGGCACCTTCATGAGATACAATATGATCCAAATACTCTACCTCCTTCACTCCAAAGAAACATTTGGATGGTTTGGCATATAGTTGTTGCTCCCTTAGTAGTTGTAGCACCTTCTCAACATGTCACACAAGATCCTGCCAAGACTTGTTATAGATTAGTATATCATCAAAAAATACTAATTTTTTTTTTTGAAGGAAGGGCTTGGAAATGTAATTCATCAACCCTTGGAATGTGGAAGGTGCATTTGCAAGGCCAAAAGGAATGACCAAAAATTTATAATGGAATTCATTCGTTCATAATGTAGTTTTTGGGATATCTTCTTCCTTCATTCTAATCTGATGATACCCTAAATGAAGATCCAATTTTGTGAAATAGATTGTTCCATGTAGTTCATCTAACAATTCATCAATGATGGGAATGGGAAACTTATCTTTAATAGTGATCTTGTTGAGCTCTCTATAATCTGGACAATATGCCATGAGATATCATTCTTGAATACCATTACCACTGGTGCAGAGTAAGAACTTTGGCTAGGTCTAATAATGTCAAACTCTAACATTTCTTCAACCATGCACTCAATTTCACTCTTCTGGGCATAAGGGTATCTGTATGGACTGATGTTAGGAGTAACACTCCCAGGAATTAGGTGAATTTCATGATCATGATTTTGAGTGGGTGGAAGACCTTTGGGAATATCTTCAAATACTTTGGAATGCTTATCAATGATCCCTTGGAGATCTTGAGGAATAGATGGCTTAGATGTTTGGACATCTAGTGAGCATAGTTGTGCAATAATGCCTTGATGCCCCCTTTTTAATAATTTTTTCATGCCATTAGATATGATCACCTTACCGAGTTTCCCTGTGATACCTCTTAACTCAATTTATTTTCCTTCCAATGAAAATTTCATGAAAAGTTCTTGAAAATTAAAAGCCATTGTTCCTAATGATTGTAACCATTGTATTCCTAGTACAACATCAACACCATCCATGGGTATAGAAATCATTGGACTATTCATTAAAAATTCCCCCATAGTAAGATTGATCTTATTGCATTTCCTGAGCAATTGATAGTTCCTCCATCTGCAATCATTACTTGAAACTCTAGTGCTGGATATACAAAGAAATTGAGAGCTTTGGCTAATTTATAGTGAATGAAATTATGAGTACTGCCAGAATCAATTAGGACTATTACCTT
>ML778413.1:592641-635776 GCA_009831015.1 Picea engelmannii
CATATTTTTACTTTCAACATTTCTTGCCACCTTAAATGCATTCTCCAATGATTTGGGTTCCCAAAGGAGAACCTCATGTTGAATGTTATCCTTTAAAGTTCTTATGAATACATCAATCAAGTGCTCATCTGGAATATCTATTACCTTTATATTCAATCTTTGCAAGTTCTCAATGTTCTCGGTAAATGAACCCTTTTGCTTGAGATTTAGCAATTTGAAAAGAAGGTATTGTTCCTTGTATCCTCATAGTGTGTTATCATTTCTTCCGTGAAAATTGTCCAAGTGACAAGTGATTTGCGAGAACAAAGCCATCAATACCATACAAATTGATTGGGTTCTAAATATAAAGAAGCAATTCATACCTTTTTTCTATGTGGCACATTATGTATATCAAAGAACTGCTCCATCTAAAGTATCCATGTGATTGGGTCCTTGCCATCAAACTTCCTCATATTGATCTTAGAAACGTGGTTGGTCTTCAACCCAAAGTTGGAGTTTCTCCATTCTTGATTCACCTTGCTTGTGTTCTCATCATGAATTTCATGGGATAGATTTTCACTTTCAGGTGTCATCTCTATTAGGAAATTTTTCAATCCTTCCATGATATTCCCTTTTAAAGCGTCCATCTTAGTATTTATTGTCTCAAACTTAGCTTTTGTTGAATCCATCATCTCTTGTAGTTCATCTTTTGTTACTGTCTTCTTTTGTAAATCATTTATGTCCCTACGCATTTCTTCACCTTCATCAAGAGTCCAAGTAGGATTTTTTGGAGGCTTATTTGGTGTAGAAGTTCCCTTTTTTGGTGGCATGTTGGTCAGGTATCACTTTAAACCTTGATTTTGAGGTGGTTCTGCTAAACAATCTTCATTTTATTTTATCTCTAAAATTTCCACCCTTCTGAGTATGAAATTTTATTTTTTATAGGTCTCTGATGTTGCTTCTCTTCAATTCCATAGGTTTGATAAAAATTGGATGTGTCAAGTGGAATTTATGGTAACTTCCCCACAACTTGTTGATTTTTGGCCTTTCCATGAGATCTCACTTGTATAGCGTGCCCCGCACAAAATTATTGATATAAAATTATAAAACTTGTACTAGAACTACTACGGTCTATCCACTATCCAATGGAACTAGTCTCACTCAATTTGGATACTCCAGGAAGAATTTATGATTGTTTCACCCGGAACACCTACTTGAGACTAGTCATTAGGACTAGTCAGATACCCTATCTTCCACGGGGTGTATCTACAAATTTAATATGAAACAAATGTTGAAATTGATACCATAGATACCTTACTAATTTTTGAGAATAGCCTCCAGGTTTCAACATCTGAAACGTTATAGAAAAAAATTTATAGAGATAATTCCGCAATGACCCAATTCAGGAAGATTCTAGAACCCTATATTACAAACTATGTATCTCCGAAAGTATAAGGCCTCAGACGTTGAATTTTTAGCCCAAATTAACTTGATTTGTCTGATAAATATCATCCAAGTCATTCCTTATGAATCATTATAGAAAAGATGTTATATCAAAAATTCCACGGTGTCTCAATTGTAGCAGTGAAACCCTAAGACCTTGAGCTCTGATACCATATGTTAAGAACCAAATATCAATATAGCATAGAAAAACTCATAATAAGTACTCAACGCCTTGAAAAATAGAGAATTTCAGATAATAAGCATCTTCGAGGGGGCAATCTCCTTTTACCCCACATAAATGTTCCAGTACAAGATGATTCCAAATGAAAATGTCTCCTTGGTATATATAGGAGACTAGGAGGTATAATTACGACTAATGGAATAAAGATGACATAAATAAAATAACATTACTAATTTAATATGCCCCAATTAAGGGATAACGAGCCAATATTAGGGCTTAACATATTTACCAAATCCCAATAGCCATCTAGGGGTAGGGTTTTGACTTCCTCAACCTTCAATTGTGGTAAGGTTTTGGACCTTCTAGAATGTTCTTAGAAGTTTCATTGTGTGGCTAGCTCCACATGTCTAAGTAATGGAGGCTGATGTGGCATCCACTCCCACAATGGTGATTAATATGGTAGGTCAACTTGTGGGAGGCATAAAATTCTCATATGAACTCTTAATGATGAACAATATGCACTGTTGGAAAGGTATCAATGTGTAGACTATAGGATATTCCTCAATAGTAAAATTTGAACAAAAAAAATGATCTTTTATCCCTCAAAATGGTTTTGTAATATTTCATATGGTTTTTTGGATACGAATTTAAAACTTTCGACCAACTGTCGAGATAGCCCTGCAAGTTGATTTCTCGAATTTTTCCACCAAGAAAGTATTTAGATAGATGAAAAATAATATAATGATGTAATACAGATCATACCTGTCCATTTAGATATGCTTTAGGTCACTAAAATATTTATTAAATAAGGTGAGGAAAATTTTCCTCTACCTTCTCCGTGGAGTACCACTTTGATTTTCCTAGAAGTTGTCCTTTCAACCAAATCTTCCAAAGGTCATGCTACCCCTATATTGTAGTTATCAATGATTTCTGCAAAAATGTGTCCTCTGCCACCTTGGATTGAGCATCTGGTGCTAAATCTTCTATGGAATTTAGGACCTCCTCATCCTCTTAATCAAACATGGAGGGATCATAGAGTTTGATATTCTTCAGATTCACTACTAAGTAAATGTGCATGTATGGGGGTAGAATGAGTCTCTAGGATTTATCACTCACCTTTTCCAATACCTCAAAGGGACCATACCCCAGAGCCTTAATATTCTTACCAAGACCCCATATCCTTTCCTTATTCAATTGGAACCATACTCTGTCTCCCACTCTGAATTTTCTCTCCATTATGTGTTGTTCATGCCTAGACCTATAGTTTTCCTATGACTCATTCAATGTCTCTTGTACTTGCAAATGGATCTGCCTTATCTTCTCAACATTTTTTTCTTCTTTTAATTCATATCTTGTGATTTCCTCACTCACTACTCCTTACTTCCCATATACAACATCTAAAGGTGCAGGTGGAAAATACCCAAATAAAGTTTCAAAAGATGACTTACCAATAGAAGTGTGGAATTCTCTTTTATAAGAGTGGTGTATATAGATCAAATTTTCATTCTAGGTCGTTGGATGCTTTTGATTGTAGCCCCTCAAACAATGCACAAAATTCTTGTTGATTACTTATGTGTACCATATGTTTGTGGATGGAATGTTTTATACCTTTTCAACTTAATGTCCATCTTATCCCAAAACGTAGTCCAAAATGCACTGTGAAATCTAGTATCCCTATCTAAGATGATGCTCCTTGTTATACCAAAGTGCACCCAAACTTTTTCAAAGAATAATTTTGTTTCTTCCTATCCCTTGATGGTATTCTTACAAGGAATGAGAATGCACATTTTTTTGAACCTGTCAACTATCATAAATAAATTGTCATGTCCCTTCCATGTGGTTGGTAAACCGCACACAAATTCCATGGAAATGATTTCCCAAGGGCATCTGGGTTCATGTAAGGGATGGTATAAGCCTTTATTCATGTTACTTGGATTATTGGTACAACAAAGTATACATCCTCTAATATATTGTGATAAATCTTATTGCATTTTGGGCTAGTATACATACCTTTGTAAATTGAAAACTATCTTCCCAACACCAAAATGTCCTACAACCTTGGAGGGGTGAGCCTCTATGATAAGTTGCAATCATTCACCTTTAGTGAGATAGAGATTGTCAAGATTGTATATTAAACCATTAAGGAAATGATAGTCATCCTTTCCAACACCTTCTTCTATATGAATTTGGCCATGTAGTTGTTGAAACACCTCCCTGAAGTCCTCATCATCTATGGATTCCTCTTTGTATGCATCATGGATAAAAGGATCCATGTGAATTAGAGTTCCCAAATTTTTAATAATGGATGTGGGTAGCAGTGAAAGAATTTATGCCAAGTTATTTGTTCTACCCTTCTTATACTTGATAACTGGACAAAATTGTTGTAAAAACCCCATCCACTTGTGATTCTTGGTTTGTTGTAGCTTAATTTGGGCCTTCAAATATTATAGTGGTTGTTGATATTTGTAGATGATGATCTCCTTTCTCATCAAATAATGCTTCCATTTTTTGACAGCTTGTACCAAGGCATAGATATCCTTGTCTTAGGTAGGGTAGTT
Source organism: Picea engelmannii (assembly GCA_009831015.1). Taxonomy (NCBI): domain Eukaryota; kingdom Viridiplantae; phylum Streptophyta; class Pinopsida; order Pinales; family Pinaceae; genus Picea; species Picea engelmannii. The sequence goes on from ML778413.1 coordinate 596,803, forward strand.
GAGCACCTCCGCATGAAATACTTCATAATGATAGCGTACGAGCCTTCATCCCTCCATCAGTACTACTCCCATTGCATACTGAGTTACATATGTCTCCACTTCGAAGGTATCTGCCAGTTTGGTAGCGCAGTCACTATTGCTTGACTGATAGTTCTTTTCATCTCAATAAAGGATTGCTACTAATTCTCCCCCCACTAGAAACTCTTTCCACTATTTATTTGGTGTGGAGTGGTGCAACTATCGCTGAAAATGAAGCTATGAAGTTATGCACGTATTTTTATACCCCAACAAAACTCATAACTTCAATGCAATTTGTAGGAACTCTCTATTTCATAATGTCCTTTATCTTCTCAAGATCTATCTTGAACTCCCCTGCATCGATCAAATACCCCAAATATACCAAAGACTATTGATCAAACTCACATTTCTTGAGATTGGCTAGTAGTTGGTTCTTTTTCAGAGTCTCTAACATCTGCATAAGATGTGATATGTGTTCTTCTCAGGTAGCGCTATAAACTAGTATATCATCCAAATAAAAAAAACAAACGAATCTAGATAAGGACATAAAACATCATTCATTAGTCTCATAAATGTAGTTGGTGCATCGTATAAACTTAATGGTATAACCGACCACTCATAAAAACTTTTCCTTAGCTTGAAGGTATTCTTTCAGGTATCTTCTTATTTGACTCGTACCTGGTGATATCTTGATTTCCAAACCATCCTAGTGAAGTACTTGGCTTGCACCAATTGGTCCAATAGATCATTTATCCTTGGTAGAGTGTATTGATTCATTATGGTAATATTGTTTAATACCCTATAATTGATACGCATTATCCAAGTCTCATCCTTATTGGGTAAAATTATGATGGGTTATCCACAAAGTGAGGTACTTGGTCAAATCACACCATTTTCCAACAACTGTTGCAACTAGTTATTGACTTCATTCGCTTCTAAAACAAACTATCCATAAAACACAATTTTCATCAATTGGGCTTCTATAAATAACCATATTTCATGCTCCACATCCCTCTTGGTTGGTATCCATTTAGGATTATTGGAAAATCCTCTATATTCCTGTAGAAAATCCTCCGAGTGATGTGAATTTTCTTTAGTGCACCCCTCCAAGGATTCCTTCATTCTCATTGAATAATCATCAAAATGATTTTCTCTTAATAAAATAAAAACATATTTATTACTAGAACCAATCAACTTATTTGTTTGGTTCACACTTTTGAGTGATATATTTGACTTTCCTTTATGCATGTTGATGATGTAGGGCTTCCCATCCTTGATGAGTTGGTACTGGTTGAGTTTCCACATGAAGACTGCATCCCTAATATACACGTAATGGATTTCACACACTACTCCACATACATCAAAGGGTATTGCATCCAATTCCATTTCATCGATAAAATAACTATTTTGTTACCTTTATCTCCACATCATTGTTTATGCAATCCAGTGGATAGGGAATAGGATGGTTGTGAACATTCAATCCAATCTTTCTCACTAGATTCATTGTTATGATATTATCATGTTAACTAGAGTTGAACATAGCATTTGTCTTGGTCCTCTTGATCTAAATCTTGATGTGGAAGAGCTTGGTCATCTCATTATCTTCATGGTGATGAAGGGTACTTAGATTGACCTCCTTTTGCATAGATGTGAAGACAAAATTTTCATCCACATTGAAGCTATTGTCAACTGGATTGCTTGAATATTTGGCTAGAAGATTCATTTTCTTTCCATCATTCTTGCGGTTCTTTGAATTCAACTATGGATGCAGTTTCCAACATTTTTTCTTGGTGTGGCCATCAATGTTGCAATGATTGCAATGTTTTCAAGGATATTTTCACTGATGTGGAGTGGTTGATGTATTTTTATCTTTTCCCCCTTTCCACATCCTTTCCCCCTCCTATGAAGCTTCATAATTCTCTTTCTTCTTTGAACCACTTGGTTGCCCCTTCTTTTGGCCTATGTTTTCTAGTTATTTTTCATGTACACATTCCTCATCCACTTTCCTTAGCTTGAATATCATCACCGTATTTTGTATATGACTATGTAAACCCCCCAGATACTTGAGGACTACATCTAGGTCCCTGGCATAAATACCCAAGATGATGGCCATTTTTCTGTACTTAGTGGTGTACTTCTATAAACTCTTCCTCTGCCTCTGCCTAAAGTAGTGCCATCAGATCCATTGGGCATATACATATCCGATAGGGTAGAAGTGGGGCTTCCTGAGGGTTTCAAAGTTCTCCCACCTAGTTACTGGTGGATCACCCTTAAGCCTAAGTGTTTCTGTATGGATTTCCCACCAGGTAAAAGCATGGCCCTCTAACTTCAATCCAAAAAATGAAATATTCTTCTCTTCATCTATATGATGAATGCTAAAATAAACTTCTACTTGTTCATTCAACCAATTATTCAATTTTAATGCATCAATCTCACCTTTGTATGGATTTATGTCAGCTTTCAATTCCATCTTAAATAGGGACTGTGAAGGGTTCATGGCACTCGAGCTGAGTTACTCTTTCTTGTATTATTTTCATGAGTCCTTTCATGAGTATTCATGACCTTCTAATTTCCCTTCCAATTTGTTCTCTGATTTATAGCCTCCATCATCTTTGATTAATCTAATCTTTCTTGCTAGAGCCACCATGAGGAGGTTCATATTGTGACTGATGTTGGAAACTTGTTCTTCCAACTACTCATATCTCTCTTCTATTGGATATCAAGGGTTCTTATCTACATACTCATCCACCATGGTTAAAGTTTATGTGACTTCTCTTTCATTCAATTCCTAGATCTTGAAACTTTCCACAAACACCCAAACGTAAAACGTACACTGATACCAATATGATCTGTAAACTATCGTGGATCTTCCACTGGAACAATTCATCACAATAGATCTAATAAAATACTAAAATATTTACTATTAAGGTTATTTTTCCTTTAGATCCCCATAATATTTAGTTACGCATTTTTTCTTATGTATGAAATAAATAAAATGTGGAAATTAGAGAATAGTAAAATAAAATAAAACCATCCACAAATTAACACATGATATGACATGGGTTATCCAATATGTGATAAAACCCAATTAGAATGTGAGGTTTCTCTACTCTCTTTTCTCTGGTAAAGAAATGATGAAGGTACAAAGAAAGAAGCACTCTCTCTGGATTTTCCTTTGACCTCTAGCCTGTATGGCTACTACAAATTCTCTCCTTATCTATTATGGTCAAATAATACCACTCTCATATGTTCTTCTTAGCTATGGAACAATATACAATGAAAAATAATTGAACCCCTTCTCCTTCTAGTGACCCAATATTTAACAAATCCCAATAACCATCAAGGGGTAGGTTTTTTATTTCCTCAACCTTCTATTGTGACAAGGTTTTTAACCTTCTAGAATGTTTTTAGAAATCCACTACGTGGCTAGCCCCACATGTCTAAGGAATGGAGTTTGACATGTCATCCACTCGAATTATAGTGATTAATAGAGTATGTCAACTTGCAGGCGACGTAACTTTCTCATATGAACTCTAATTGATGAACGATCTGTGCCATTGAAAAACATATTAGTGTGTAGAATATATCATCTTCCACCATAAAAAGGTTTGGGCCAAAAAAGTGTCGTTTCATTCCTTTAAATGGGTCCATAATATTTCAAATGATTTTTTGGACCCAAATTTCCAAATTTGGACCAGCAACCAAAATGGCCCTACAAGTTGATTCCTCCAATTTTTCCACCCAAAAAGTATTGAGATAGATGAAAAATAATATAATGATCATATTCAGATCAATCTACTACCAACATCGTGGGAAACTTCCCACCCTTCATGTTCATATGTTTTTATTTTATGTCATGAAATTAAAATGTGATGATTACTCACTTATACATGGGTACCTATCATGGCCTTGTTTATACAAACCAATATTAAGAAACGTTGTCATTGATGGATTTATTTTTTGGTGCATTTTTTTTTTCACCTTTGAATAGTTGATTTTGGCAATTCATCTAGATATTCTTAGAGTGTCACTAAGTGTTTTCCTCCACGACCATCCATGTTTTGTAAACCTTGGAGCTAGCAACTTTGTAGTGTTTTTTTCACGGTATCTCATTATTGTAGTCACCTCCAACTAGTACTTCCATACTTTTTCCATCATATGTGACATTTGTTTCCATCATCTACATCCACCCAGTTCGACATTATGGGGTGGATGGTGTGCAATGCTTCCTTGAGTGATTCTTTATTACTTACCATTTCGTAGGAGATCAATTTTATTTACAGTGAGCCTCCTATGTAGCATTGGTTCCTATTTTGATTTGGCAATTGCAACAGCTAGTTGCCCATGCACTCCAACAAGAGAATCTATTGTCGTTTAATTAATAATGAACTATGAATATATTTTGATCTTCTCAAATCCTTTTCCTTAACTCCTCATTCATAATAAAGAAAAGAGGTTGCATTATGCAAATGCTATAAGAGAATTTCATGAGATCTAGGAAGATGGTCCTTCTTACATCTAATAAAGGAATGTTCATATCATATATTTATGTACATTGTTTCTTGCCATTAAAAATAGTTTGGGATAATGCATTTTTACTCATTTTTCTTTTTAACCTCATGACACACCCCTAGAAAAGGGTCAACGATGACAAATGGTAAATTAGAAATCCAATGGTTAGGAACGATGGAGAAATCAGATGCCTATGATCCAAAAGGTTAGGCAATTCCATACTAGAATCAAAGTTGTAAAATTTAGATATTCTCTTTATTTCCCCATATGGAGCTTCAATTGCAACCATCAACATCAAGTAATTATTAGTGTACTCTATATCAAAGGTAGAGAGAAATTTTTCCTCAACCTTCATTTTGGGTAGACATTGTTGTTGTTCTCTAAATCTATGTTTCACTATGATCTTCTTCATCATATGACACTTGTTTCTCTAATGATTGGAACCCTCTTGGTTTTGTTTTATGACATTTTTATTCATTTTAGATAAGCTTAGGTTGAAGGAAAAATATTATGGAAATGTGTCTCTTGTAGAAAATATTTGCATGGAAATGTTCTATTTTAATAATCCAATTCATGTATCTATCTAGAGCCTTCCCTTTCAAGTATAATATTATCTATTAAGTCTTTACTAAAGTCAATCTCTATACAAATATGGATATATGTAAAAATATCAAGTTTAGTCCAATGAATATTTATTTTTAAATATGCCCTAAAGCATTCCCTATATATGAGAGAGACACTTAGTAGTAAGAGAGTGAAATCGAAAAATAAAAAATACCTTTACAAACAAAATATACCTCGCAATCATTTTTCTGGTTCAAATTAAGCTATTTGTACAAGTTTTGATACGCTAAATCCCATTACACCATCAAATTATCACCCTCCTTTCATAGTATGAAAGGAGTTCAAAGAATTTCTACACCATTACCTCTATAATTGAAACCTCCTTCGATTTCTCCATTATACACACATTGCATTGATGAATCGACACCCCTCTATTCATAGTATGAAAGGAGTTAAAATACTTTTGACACCATTACCTTTAGAATTGAAACATCTTTCGATTTCTCCATTATACATGTTGGAAACGGTGACAACGAATTTTTTTTATGAATAAAATTTTAGATTTTATAATCCAACGTTGGTTGTAACCAATACGACCAAGTTAGAATACGGATGAATTTACATTTAATAATCAGTTTCTAATGTACATTGATATAAATTGATGTATGCCCGTAGAGCCTCTGAAAGTGAGATGTATGTGAGCTTGTTGTAATCTCCTTAATCTGAATAGTGAAACGACTGATACCTATATTTGGTGCACGTAGCCCAACCTTTGAGTGAACCACATAAAGTGTTGTGTTTTCTTGTCTACATTTCTATTGATTGTGTTATGTGATATTTTTGTTTCCGCATTAAAAAATAAAACAATTAGTATCAAAGCGATAAGAAGGCTACACATCACTCAAAGCGATAAGGAGGCTACAAATCACTCAAATTTCGTGAGGAGGCCGCGCACCAGAAAAATTTGATGAGGAGGCTGCAGACTGAAATGGAAATTTGAAGTTGTTTTCTTCGCTGAAGGAGCCGCACCCTCAAAGAGCAAACTGGAAGGGAGCGTTGTTTACAACTCAGCGCTGGTAGCTCTAGTGAAGGGGAGCATTGTTTTAGTACTTCACTTATGATGGATACGTATATTCCTTTCAGCGTTGGCCAGTATAACTAAACTGAGCGCACGTATATGCATTTCAGCGCTGACCATTAAGAAAAATTGGCATGGTCTTTTTTCTTTAAGGAATTTAAGGATGCGATTATTTAAAGGAACTTAAGGAATTAAACACAATGATGGAGGATGAAATGAGGATGAAATTACAAAAAGGTAATGGTATTAATATTATATAGTATGCATATTGTATTAAGTCGTCTATGCACATTATATTATATTTGGAAGGTGGGGGATTTTTTTTAAAAACGGTGATTTTTATTTAAATTAATTTTTTTTTTATTAAAACTTGTAGAAGATTAAACCATTATTCCTCTACATATTTTATGAAAGGGCCTTGGTTGTTATAAGAAATCATGTTTTTTTTTTGTTTCCTCTAATGAAAAATATGCAGAGTGCTAAGTTTGAAATTGAGAAGTTCAATGGCAAGAACAATTTCGTGCAATAAAGCGTGGTGAAGACGCTTTTGGGAAAATCAAAACAACTTGTACATCCATAACATCTGAAGACTGGGATTAGATAGATGCGAGAGAATTGAGTACCATACGCCTATGTTTGGCCGATAGTGTTTTGTTCAATATTGTCTCGAAGAAGACAACAACAGGTTTGTGGACGAAGCTAGAAAGCCTGTACATGACAAAATTATTGACAAATAGGATCTTTCTGAAAATAAAATTGTACAGTTTGCACATGAAGGAAGGTATGAAGATAACTATCATTTGAATACATTTAGTACTCTCTTAGTTCAGTTGACTAGCATGGGAGTGAAATTTGAATCTGAATATAAGGCAATTACATTATTGTGTTTTTTGACCATTTCATGGGATCACTTTGTTGCCTCGATTAGTTTCAGTTAAATAGAAAGTATTGAGTTTGATGATACTGTTGGAGCTTTACTGTCTGAGGAAACAAGGAAGAAATCCAATCTAGAAACCTCTACATCTGAGACCATGGTGATCAGAGGCAGACCTAAAGAAAGAGGACATGGCTAGAGGGATTTCTCTCGGTCAAAGTCGAAGGGTAGAAAGAGCAAGCTTAAGTGTTGGTTTTGTGGCAAATCTAGACACTTGAAGAAGGACTGTTGGAAGCGACAACAAGCTTCCAAAGAAGACCCTCCAAAAGAGATGAAGGAAGCAAACGCAACTGAAATAGGCTTATCAACAAGTTTAGGTATGGTTGATGAAGTTTTATCAATTAGTATTGGTTCACATCATGATCAATAGTGGTTATTAGATTATCGTGCTTCAAACCACATGTGTCTTTATAGACATTGGTTTATTACTTACCAGTCTATAGATGATGGAGTAGTTTACATGCGAAATGATATTTCATCTAAAGTTGTGGGAATTGGTAGCATTCAAATTAAGATGTTTTATGGAACTGTTAAAATAGTAATTGATGTAAGACATGTACCTAAGCTTACGAATAACCTAATCTCTTTGGGAGTCTTAGACATAGGGGGTTACATGACTATTGTTCAAGGTGGATTTATGAAGGTCTATAAAGGAATTCTACTGGTTATGAAAGCAAAGAAGTTTGGTAACCTATTTCTGTTAGAAGGGAGGATTGAATCAGATCACGCAACAATGGTATCTGAGAATGACAATGATTCTATTTAACTATGGCATTAATGGTTGTGTCATATGACCGAACAAGGATTAAAGGTATTAATTGATCGCAAGTTACTTCCTAGTCTAAAATCTTTAAATTTAGATTTCTACAAGCACTGTATTTATGGAAAACATAATAGGTAGAGATTTAAAACCAGAAGACACACTAGTGAAGGAATCCAAATTCATATGGAGGGTCATCATATTTTGTAACTTTTATAGATGATTTCTCTAGGAAGGTGTGGATCTATATGTTAAAGACTAAGGATGATGTATTTACAATTTTCAAGCAGTTTAGAGCTTTAGTGGAAAAGAGCACGGGTAGATCCATTAAATGTTTAAGAACTGATAATGGTGGTGAATTTATGTCGATGGAGTTTGAGAAATATTGCAAGGAATTTGGGATCAATAGGCATAAAACCACTACCTATACTCCTCAGCAAAGTGGAGCTGCTGAATGCATGAACATGACTCTTCTAGAGAGAGCAAGGACTATGCTTAGTAACGCCAAATTGCAATAGGAACTATGGGTAGAAGTAGTAACTGCAACTTGTTATCTAGTGAATCGATCACTGTTAACAGCAATAGAATGCAAAATTCCTCAAGAGGTATGGACAGGTCACCCTTGTAATTATTCTAATCTTAAATTTTTTGGTTGTGATGCCTATGTTCTAATTCTGAAACATCATGGTTCTAAATTAGATCCAAAATAAAAAAAGGCTTATATTTGTTGGATATGGTGATGGTATTAAGGGGTACAAGTTGTGGGATCCTACTGCCCGCAAGATCACTATTAACATAGATGTAATATTTGATGAATCATTTCTCATCAAATCAAATGTAGATGTTCAAATGAGACAGGAAGAAGCACCAAAGTATTAGCAAATTCAATTTGAAAATAATGAAGGTGAATATGAACAAGTTTCAAAAGATGTTCATGAAGAGTCTCCTGTAGCAGAGGAAGATATGGTTGATGTTGATAGTCAACAGATTGTGGATGAGCCACAAACTTCCCTAAGGAGGTCTACACGGGTCAGAAATCCTCCAAGAAGGTATGATGATTTTGTTTCATCAGTTTCTTTAAGTACTAATGATGATGAAACTTCATGCTATCATGAAGTTGTGAAGGGTTCAAAGATCGATAAATGGAAAGAAGCGATGAACGATGAAATGAAAGCATTAGAGAGGAATGCTACATGGTACCTGGTAGAACTTCCAAGAAATAGGAAAACTATAGGTTGCAAGTGGGTCTACAAGCTGAAGAAGGGTGTTGATGATAAGGTGGAAAGGTACAAGGCAAGTCTAGTTGCGAAAGGATATTCTCAAAAGGAAGGTATTGACTTTCATGAGATTTTTTCACCAGTTGTAAAGACTGTTTCAATTCAAATTGTGTTAGCATTAGTTTCATTGCTTGATTTGGAGTTGGAGCAACTAGATGTTAGAACTTCTTTCTTACATGGAGATTTGGATGAAGAAATTTACATGGAACAACCAGAAAGGTTCGTTCAAAATTGTAGCAATAAGTTTGTTTGTAGGCTCAATAAATCATTCTATGGTCTAAGGCAGTCGCCCAGACAATGGTACAAGAAATTTGACTCTTTCATGGTGAGCCAAAATTATACAAGGAGTGAGTATGATCATTGTGTATACTTTAAGAAATTGAATAATAAAATATTCATTATCTTAGTATTGTATTTTGATGATATGCTTTTAGCAAGCAAACACATAACTGAGATCAACAGGTTAAAGGCTGAGATGGCTAGGACGTTCGATATGAAATATCTAGGAGTAGGAAGGCAGATTTTGGGCATGGAGATATTCAGAGACAGGAGGAATGCTAAGATTTGGTTGTCACAACATAAGTATGTTGAGAAGATACTTTTGAGGTTTGGTATGAACGATGTGAAACCGGTTTTAGTCCCTTTGGCTTCCCATTTTAATATTTCTTCAAGTTTATGTCCTAGTACAAAAGAAGAAAATGAATATATGTCTCGAATACCATATGTTAATGCAATAGGAAGTCTAATGTATACGATGGTTAGTACAAGGCCAGTCATTTCACATGCAGTTGGGGTTGTCAGCAGGTTTATGGAAAATCCAGGTAAAGAGCATTGGGCAATAGTGAAATGGGTGCTTCGGTATCTAAAGGGAACAAGTGATTACTGTATCACCTATAACAATGGTTGTGAATCAGTGTATGGATATGTTGATTCTGATTTTGCAAGTGATTTGGACAAGAGAAGGTAAACTTGAGGGTATGTTTTTACTCTTCCATAGCTGCTTCACATGCTTGCAAAGAGGCACTTTGGTTGAAAGGTTTGTTTGGTGAGTTTGGAATGATGCAAGTCAAAGTAATGTTACTTTGTGATAGTCAGAGTTCTATTCACTTGGCTAAGAATCCAACCTATCACAGTAAAACAAAACATATACCTATCAAGTACCATTTTGTAAGACAGGTCATTGATGAAGGTGGAGTCTCTCTTGATAAAGTGCATACAAAGGAGAATTGCGCAGACATGTTCACAAAACCAGTAATGTTAGAGAAGCTGGGATGGTGCTTGGTTTTTCTCGTTTTGCAAAAAAGGTGATGAACAAAAGGAGGAGCAAGGTATCAGGTTAATTGTTGTCAAGGTGGAGATTGTTGGAAACAGTGACAATGAATTCTTCCATGAATAGGATTCTAGGTCCTATAATCCAGCGTTGGTTGTAGCCAATATGACCCACTTAGAATATGGATGAGTTTACATTTAATAATCAGTTTTTAATGTACATTGCTATAAATTGATGTATTCCCATAGAGGCTGTGAGAGTGAGATGTATGTGAGCTTGTTGTAATCTCCTTGATCTGAATAATAAGACAACCGATACCTATGCTTGGTGGACATAGCCCAACATTTAGGTGAACCACATAAATTGTTATGTTTTCTTTTCTGCATTTCTATTGATTATCTTATGTAATATTTGTGTTTCCACATTAACAAATACAACAATACACACATTACATTAATGAATTGAATAGCTACAAAGGTTTTTGTTGTTCACTACATCGTTAAAAGAGGGTCCAAAAGAGGGAACCTTGGATGAGGAGGGACTCCATTCCCACTACCCATCACTCCTCCACGTAATTGTAAATGCATGATAAGAGTGAAATCATTGAAAATGTTGTAATTAGACCGTAAGGAATGACGAAACAGGTTGTTGCTGGTCCACAGGGATCTAGTGGATATGCCCTAATTTGTCGTTTATATCATCCACATAATCATTGGATGTCACCCACAAGAGTAAGGTTTTCCTCATTAAAAAAGTTACCATAATCTGAAAGCATGCATGGACATGAAAACCCTTTTGGAGAATAGCCTCCCTGCCATTACCATTGAGGGCATGCTCTTTTTGAAACACTATTAGCACATGAATTACATCAAACACTTGTCTTACCGAAGTTTCGTTCGTCCAACACTTGTTTTGCAATCTCTTGATATTTCCTTCGAGGAAACGTAAAAGTTTGGGCTTTTCTTCCACACTTGCCTGTTCCGTCTAATCTACTAAGTTATGAAGTCCTAGAGGTGATGGTGCTTTCAGATGACCAGGCAGACCGTTCTGCTAACATGTTCATGCCAAGAAGCAATGGAATCCCCAAATGCAATTAACGAGCAAACCCTCCTGGTCGCGAGTTGCCTCTGCACAAACTGGCTCCCTTGCTTTCCATTGGGTACTGGAAAATATGGAAGCGTTAAGGATTTGACTGTCCCGAGGAATGGCTCCCACAATGAGAGAGGGATAATGCAGCCAATCAATACGCCACAATGGTGAAGGATATCACTAGACATGACTGAGAAGAGACCATGCTATCGTGTCTACGTGCTCTCTTAATGTGTACAATGAATCTGTAGAATTGGGACTTTTTTCAAAGCCGAGGAGGCCTACAGGGATACACCACGATGGTGAAGGATATCACTAGATATGGCTGATAAGAGAGCGTGCTATCGTGTCTACGTGCTCTCCTAATGTGTACAATAAATCTGTAGAATTGGGACTTTCTCCAAAGCCAAGGAGGCGTACAGGGAAAGAGATGTAGCTTGATTTATTGAGTCCTCTAATTTACATTTCATCTTTTCGGCAGGTTATTTGATAGAATCTCCTTAATGGAAGATCATGATTTTGACATGAAATTATACAATATGCCAGTTTGCTAAATTCTGACAGGATAGATGGATTTGGACATCCCATTTTCATTACAACAACTCCATACAGCGATTACAATGATTATAACTGATAACTTAAACATTTCGTCAAAAATATTACTAAAACTAATAAAAAAACACTGTTTGATACAAAATTGACGTACTCCAATTTTACCAACCTTGAGGAATTTGAGAAAAAGCGATCAAGAAATAAATCCATCAATAAATATAACGTCGGACCGGCTATTGGGATGGCTATCGTTCTAAATATCCATGAATGCACCCTGCGCCAGTGAAAATCCCGTAGCTGATCAAAACTCTTGGGATCCCTATTTCCCTCGAACCCAAATTGATGATGTTCCTGTAAGCTGCGCAAACACCGAGCAAAAGCCAAATCATGGCATACGCGTATGCCATAACTTGGCCTTTGCCCGACAGAATAATATATCTTCCGTGGAAAAAATACTAAATATTATTTACTTCAATAGGTGTACTATTCCTATTTATGAAGTAATTCATGTATCGATTATATGTCTGCAAGATTTGAATAAGTTTAATTGGATGTAAAATCGACAGGATGCTTACGCTCTATGTCGAGTTCTCAAGAAAACTGGGCCAGGGCCAAGGATCGGAGAACGATATTGGGCAACAGTTGAGAATGATTTCTCATGTGCAATAGGTCATTTGTGTAAGGAAAAGATGCTTTTAACAGCGCAAGAGCAGTCGGAAGACAATCCATCACCAGTGTCGCAAGAGGATAGTCAAACCAATTCAAGAGAAACATCTTTCGAAATTGGAGAGGACGTGAATGCGGATGAAGGATGTTCGAAGAGAAGGTCGCAATTACTGCGTTATGATACTGCCAGAAGCAGTTCCCCCTCACTCGATATATCAACAAGACATCCCAAGGTTTGAGAACCAGATTCTTCACCACAGAAAAATACGTTTTAACTCTTCTTTCTGCCTTTTGTTTTTTAACGCTTTTCGTCCGTATGTCCGTTTGTTTGATCTACTATTGATATGTTTTATCTCGCTTTCTGCAGGTCGAGCACAATAAGCCTTCATGCCCACCTTTGGAGGTCGACAATTTTCCGCATGTTAAAACCTATCTAAGCCTTTCTGAAACGAATCCATCTGTCGAAGAAGCAGAGATTTTTGAACAAATTTATTGGGATGCGCAGACATCTCAGGAGAATAATTATATAAGCCAATTTATTAATAGTGATGCTGCAGATATACACAATAATGAAGATTATCTTCAACTCGATGATTTAGTCTCTGGGTGGAACAGAGAAACCGATCATCTAAAAACCAGCAACTCTGTCGGACCATAAGAGCTCGATTTTCATTGAATAGCATTGCTTCACAATACTATAACTCTGAGAGTTACTGTGATCGGCGAGAAGAGCTTCTCTTCTTGAACAGTTTTCTGAGGCAGAATTCAAATTCAGAAGTGACAAATTTTTTGCAAGTGTGCTGACATAACCTTGTAAATCGTATCATGTTCAAGGGAAAAGATGGGTCCATGATGCTTAAATTACTTATATAGGATGTAAGTTTCATTGATGTCTGACAGTTACTGTGATCGGACAGAAGAGCTTCTTTTCTTTAACGGTCTTCTGAGGTAGAATTCAAACTCAGAAGTGACAATTTTTGAATGTGTGCTAACAAAACTTTGTAAATCGTATCATATTCAACGAAAAAGATGGGTCCATGATGTGTAAATTACTAGTATAGGGTGTCAGTTTCATAGATGTCTCAGAGTTACTGTGATCGGCCAGAAGAGCTTCTCTTCTTTAAAGGTTTTCTGAGGTATAATTCAAAGTCAAAAGTGAATTCAAGGAAAAAGCTGGGTTCATGATGTGTAAATTACTAGTACAGTGTGTAAGTTTCACTGATGGTAGCATACATGTAAGAATATTAAATGTAGAAACTGGAAACGTCGTATTTGGATAATGATATTAAATATCTGATTTGGATTATTATATGTTTATTTTTTTACTTTTACTTAATCATATTTAAAATTTACTATGATGGCTAGCTCATTGCCACCTCTGAATGATTAACGTTTTATTTTTTAAAGAGCTCAAGTTTACAGCGATTTTTACTCCAACTATTATTTACTGGGCGAGATTTTCCTACAGGTCAGTTATTTAATGCATTTAATGCACAAGGTTCTATGATTATTTAATGCATAATACACAAGATTCTACGATTATTTAATGCCCAGGACTCGGTTATTTAGACGTTCACCAACCACAAGTGACTTGCAGCTGTGCTAGTTATATATCGGAGTCATTTTTTTCCAACGGAAAGAGCTTTTCTATAAATGGTATTTCAGGTGATGTTTTCTATTAAGCAAAACCAAATTTTATTATATCCCTAAATCGGTTACTTGGCATGCTAGTAGTTATATAAATTAACAATTTCTCAGTAGTTAAGAGGTGAGAGTGTAGTATAAATATGGAAATAAAATCCGAGTTTAGACATTTTTAGTGCCTATATAGATGTACATAAAATCTTTGTAAAATTGTTGTATTATGTTTGACGACTTAAATTGTAATATTATGTTTCTTCACTTCACTTCATTACATTTCTTCTCTCATTGTCTCGGTAGCCCGTGTGCTTCACTTTACGAGAATCACGATAGTCGAAACAATTGTTGTATAAAAATATGTAAATGTATATTGCAAAGATTGGGTATAAATAGCAATTTTTCGTTTTGTAATCCGGTAAAATTAATATAATACATTATTATTAATATAATGGATAATGATACAATTTAAAAATACTTGCCAGTAATATTTTTTTATTGGAATTTAAAACAAATTCAAATGGGACATGCACTTGAACTACCATCAAGGTAACAAGTATCTCCTATTCTTACTAAGCTAAAAATTGAATTGAGTGAAGCTACCTCTAGTGTCGGTGTGTTCTTGGTAGAAATGTGTCGGTGTGTTCTTGGTAGAAATGTGTTCAAGCACTAATTTGATGATGTTATTTTATATTCATTTGGGTGGATGAAGAAGATGTTGCAACATATACAATAAGGTCCATTGACAATCTATGCATGAAACAAGACCCTAAAATTTTCCATTTTTCTAACATTTCATTTTATAAAGTGGTAAATTTTAATAACATTTCATTTTATAAAGTGGTGATACAAGTACAATTGTGTCAGTTAGTAATCATTTCACCACCTAATAATGGCGCATCGGTGGTTGTCTTGACTCTTTAAGACTCGAGGATCAAGCACCGTTTTAATGGCTTGCCCTAAATAGTTCAAGTGGTGGTTTCCTTAACCTTTGAAGGCCACGATATTCCATCACTGTTTTAATTAATTTTTTCTAAGATCGAAGGGGCAATTTCTGATCTCAGGAAATTTATGTTAGTGTATATATAATACATGAAACAGATTGTAAAGACACATCTTGAAAGCACTTTGAATAATTTTTTTTTTTTTTTTTTATTCGGAGGTGTTCTCTCCGTTGATACTCTATTTTATTTAATGAGTTCGTAAACTCGTCCGATTCATATCTTAGCCGTAAGCATTTCTCACATCGTTCTTTGTTGGAGTGCGGGGAGTTCTTTGTTGGAGCGTGCAGAATTTCGCGATTTAGGAATAATTGTTTTGTTTTCTTTTTGTGTCGGGTGTTTGTAAACGTCGATACTCGAACTCCGATCTACCTCTGTTTTTTTTTACATTTGGTATCAAAGCCTACATTCCATCCTGTTATTGCTTAGTTCATTGCAGATTGTTCCTGTCGGTGCCAAATTTTACCCTCTTGTTTTCCTGCGTGAATTTTTTTATATATATAAATGATTGCATCTGGTAGTAGTTCTTCTTAGGTTCAGGTTCCTTTCCTGAGGGAGAAGTCATATGACTCTTGGTATATTCGAATGAGGACGATTTTACGTTCTTAGGATTTATGGACCTATGTTATTGATGGTTATGTTGAGCCAGCTGATGTAGCAGCAGAATTGGCTCTCTCTAATGCTAATCGTGTTTTGCTGAAGGAAAACAGGAAAAAGGATAACAAGGCTCTTGGATTAATCCAACAAGGACTAAATGAATCCATTTTTATGAAGATTTCTAGTGCTGCATCTTCGAAGATGGCTTGGGATATCCTTGAAACCTGTTATCAAGGTGTGTCCAAGGTGAAGACAGTTAAGTTGCAGAACTTAAGAACTGACTTCGAAAATCTGAAGATGAAGGATAATGAAAGTGTTGATACTTTCATGACTCAAGTGATGAGTGTTGTGAACCATCTTAGTCAATATGGAGATGATGTTGAGAATAAGAGAGTTATTGAGAAAGTACTGAGAAGTTTACCCAAGAATTTTGAACCTGTAGTTGTACCCATAGAGGAATTTAAAGATTTAAGTCAAATGCAAATTGATGAATTAACTGGTTCACTTGTTGCTCATGAATCTAGGATATCTAGATATGAAGAAGGATTAATGGAGCATGCTTTCAAATCCCAATTGCATGTTACAATAGGCAAAGGCAGAGGAAGGTCTTATAATTATGGAAGAGGAGGTCGATTTTCTGGTCGAAGGGACAACATAACTGAATCAGTGTCTGAGGAGAAGTCCCAGTAGAATCTTCCTAATTTAAGAGGGATCAACAACAAACCCTTGCAGCAAGAAAATCATAGGTACGATAAATCTAAAGTACAATGTTATTATTGTAAGAAGTTTGGTCATTTTGCTAACAAATGTTGGAAGAAGTCGGCAGATGCTGGAACACAGTCTGCACATATCACAAATGAGTTTGAGGATGATAAAAATCCTGTGTTCTTGACTTGTAATGTCACTCAAGAAAGTGCTAATGATATTTGGTTTTTGGATAGTGGTTGCAGTAACCACATGACTGGTAATAATGATTTATTTTCTTCTATTGATACTAGTATTCAATCTGAAGTAAAATTGGGAAATGACTATAAGGTTACAGTTAATGGTAAAGTTGTAGTTCCAGTTTACACTAAGAATAATCAGAGAATAATTATTGATGATGTTTATTTTGTGCCTGGTTTAAAATGAAATCTTATTTGTGTTGGACAACTGATGGAGAAAAAGTACAGAGTATTTTTCAAGAACAAGGTATGTACAATCTATTATAAATTACCCAACAAACAGTTGATTGCAAGAGTAGAGATGACCAAGAATAGAATGTTTCCACTTGTTATGAGAAATGATTTGAGTGGTTCCTTGAATGCTTATAAAGCTGGAAGTTTAGATGAATCTTGTTTATGGGATTTGAGATATGATCATTTACATTTTTGCGGCTTAGATCTGTTATAGAAGAAGCAGATGGTAAAGGAATTGCCCTGTATTCAACAACCTGCAAACTCTTGTGAGAGTTGTATACTTGGGAAGCATCACAGAGAGAAATTTGTTTCAGGTGTTTCCTACAGAGCAAAAGCTCCATTGGAAATTGTCCACATGGATTTGTGTGGACCTATGCAAACACCTTCTTTGATTGGTAGTGTTTATTTTATGACTTTTATTGATAATTTTAGTAGGAAGACTTGGTTGTATTTGTTGAAGCAAAAATCTAAAGCCTTTGAATTTTTCTAGAAGTTTAAGTCTATGGTTGAGAATGAGAGTGGTTGAACCATTAAGATCCCGAGGTCTGACAGAGGAGGTGAGTATAAACTAAATGAGTTCATTGAATTTTGTGATTTTCATGGAATTAAAAGGCAGTTTACTACTCGATATACTCTACAGTAGAATGAAGTGGCTGAAAGGAAGAATCAGACCATCATGAATATGGCTCGAAGCATGTTGAAAGAGAAGCATATTTCAAATGAATATTGGGGAGATGTGGTGGTTTTCTCTGTCTATATCTTGAATAAAAGTTCGACCAAAACTGTGAGGAATCATGTACCTTAGGAAGCCTGGGACGATAGGCCTTGCAATGTTTCTTATTTCAGAATTTTTCGATGTTTAGAATATGTGCATGTACCTGAAGAAATGAGGAGGAAGTTGGATGACAGACGTGGGAGATGTATTTTTTTTGGATACAGTGAAGAGTCTAGGGCATATAAACTCTACAATCCCATCACCAAGAAGTATGTAATCAACAAAGATGTCGAATTTAAGGGAGAGGAAGCCTGGGATGGAAGTATTGATAAATTTGTTTTAGAGGGAGCTGTGTTACCGCATGAAGATGACGATGGAGCTGAGTAGGTTGAAGGAGGTGGAAAGTTGGTTCCACATGCACATACGCCTGCAGTGAGAAATCATACAAGGGAAGCACCAAATATCATCCCATCTCAATTTAGAACACCCAGAACTCATGAGCGTGGTGAGCCATCTAGACATGATGGACATCAAACAGGTTCATAGGTAAGTAGTGAATCAAATCCTACTTTAGCTTCATTGAAAATTAGATTTAAAGGTTAGAAGACTAGAAGCTTAAGAGAATTATATGATCAGAATGAGGAAGTAGACCGGATTGTAAATTTTGCATTAATGACATGTGATCCTCTAAGTTTTAATGAAGCTGCTAAAGAGGATGTCTGGATAAAAGCAATGGATGAGGAGATTGATTCGATTGAAAGAAGTAACACTTGGGATCTTGTCGATTTACCTAAAGGTAAGAAGATCATTGGTGTTAAGTGGGTTTATAAGACTAAGTTGAATGCAAAAGGTGAAGTTGAAAAGTATAAGGAAAGACTTGTATCTCAGGGGTCTAGTCAGCAACCTGATATTGATTACAATGAAACCTTTGCTCATGTAGCAAGAATTGACACAGTGAGGATGGTCTTAGCTATTGCATCTCAGAATAAATGGATCATGCGTTAGATGGACGTTAAGTCTGCATTCTTGAATGGATGTTTGGAAGAAGAGGTTTATGTAAGACAACCTTCGGGTTATGAGATTGATAAGCACAGAGATAAAGTTAACAAGTTAAGGAAAGATTCATATGGATTGAAGCAAGAATCCAGAGTTTGGTATAGCAGGATTGATGAGTACCTGATTAGTGTTGGATTCAACAGAGTCCATGTGAACCAACTCTGTATACAAAGGTAAACCAGGAAGTTAAAATTTTGATTGTCTGTCTGTATGTTGATGACTTGATTTTTACTAGAGATCTATCTGTAGATGATATTAAAAATACCATGAAAATAGAGTTTGAGATGACTGATTTAGGATTGATGAAATATTTCCTTGGAATTGAAGTGGATCAATCTGATGATGGCATTTTTATTTGTCAAACTAAATATGAAAATGAAGTATTGAAAAGGTTTAGAATGTTGAATTGTAAACCAACTGCAACACCAATGGCAACTGGTACTAAACTTAGAAAATATGATGAGGGATCATATGTTGATCCAACTCTGTATAAGAAGTTGGTTGGAAGACTTATGTATTTAACAAAAACGAGACCTCATATTAAGTTTGTTGTAAGTTTAATTTCCAGATTCGTGGAGACTCTGAAAAGTATTCATTGGCAAGCAGGAAAGAGTATCCTGAGATACATTTCTGGAACAACAGATTTTGGTATCCGATACACATCAAACTTGAACTTTGAGCTGATCGGATACACTAACAGTGATTTTGTAGGTTTCATTGATGATAGGAAGAGCACATTTGGTTACGTGTTCAGCGTTGGATCTGGAGCAGTGGCATGGGAATCAAAGAAACAACCCATAGTGACTTTATCTTCTACCGAGGCAGAGTATGTTGCAACAACAACAACTGCATGTCAAGTTGTATGGATGAGAAGAATCTTGAATGAATTATTGCATGAGAAAAATGGTGCAACTCAGATTGTCGATGATAATAAATATGCTAATGCACTGTCAAACGCCGATACACGAACTCCGATCTGCCTCCATTTTTTTTGCAATTTTGAGATTTTATAAAGTGGTAAATTTTAATAAGATTTCATTTTATAAAGTGGTGATACATGTACATTTGGGATAAAGACATGAGAAATCCTTGAAAACAAATATAAATGAATATTATGAACCGAAATTATAATATATTTATTTATTCATCTAAGTAATTAGTACTATTTAAAATAACAATTATTAAGACTATAACTTAGAATATCCATAGGTTTTATCTACCTACAATTGACATGGTGCAATTGTAATCAGGTAAGTGAATGTACTTAAAGTGTTTAAGGATGAATATGCATATGCATATGAAAGTGTTGTTCTAGCATATAAAAACATGACCATTATGAGTAATAAATTTTTGTAAAGCACAAATGAGAGAGTATGCATGTGAATATGTTGCCCTTAGGTTGTTCGACATTGGTTGCATTGAAGTTCAAATCCTTTTGTAGATTGAATAATAAGGAGAAATATATAGATGAGGGAACAAAATAAATGAGAGAGTTGAAGGAAAAATACGAAAGTCGATATATAAAAGAAACCATTTATGACATAGAAAGAAAAAATACCAACAAACATAAATACGAGAACCATAGGGATACGGGATTGCCAATGCAAATAAAGATGGGGTATCTACAACAAAGGAAAAAGTGATTTAGTAAGAAATAATAATAGCAAAAAAAGTTCATATCAAATGAAAAGAAGGAAGAAAGGAAAATATCAATGGTGTGAGCCCACAATTTTGATAGGAGTTCCAACTAGACTAATCACAAAAGAAGACACGGATGAAACTATTTTATTTGGATGACGGTATCTTGTGTCGATGCCCATGACGTCATGTCAAGAGTAAATGGAAAGTTTATGAATTTTGTGAACCTTTTGGAAGCACTGCGATGTCTATTCCAAAAAGTTAATGAACACAAATTTGTATAATTTTTTAATAGAAAATTGGGTTAGACAATATAAAATGTATGGTGGAATTAATGACCACTACATTTTATAAGCTGAGAAGTAGTTACTTAGGCAATGTGCGTATGAGAGCTGCAATGGAAGAGGTGTAAAGAAAAATGAAAATGGACTTGTTAGATTAAAATGTATGGTGGAATTAATGACCACTACATTTTATAAGCCGAGAAGTAGTTACTTAGGCAATGTGGGTATGAGAGCTGTAAAGAAAAATGCAAATGGACTTGTTAGATGAGAAATGACGGAAAAACTTTGAAATGAAGCAAGACCTCTTCTTGCTTCTTTCATAAGACACGAGGATTTTATTTTATTCTTTTGTACATTTCGAAGGTAAATTCTACGGAGATGTGAAGATCTTTCAAGGATGAAACTCTGGTTATTGTAAATTCTACGGAGATGTGAAGATCTTTCAAGGATGAAACTCTGGTTATTGTAGTGAAATTCATACTTTGTCATTCAATGAGGCAAATACCAATGATGGAAAATAATCTAGAAAGAAAGGTATGGCAATGATCACGAACGACAGCAAGAAATATTACCTTATGAGTTAATATTACATGTTGGAAGTTAAATAGTTAAATTTCAATTATAAAGTTCTGTAAAGTAATCCTTTTTACATTTATTTGAACTCTAATTAACATGCAAACTAAAAACATAAACAAACCTACCATGTGAACTTGGTAATCTTAGGAATACTTCACCCATTAGATGAATGGCACCATAAAAATTATTTAAATGAACAATTCATATGAGTGTGAGTCAACCTAGCTATTGAAAGATCCTTGCCATACCTTTTGATTATGGTAAAAAAAGGTATGGTACCTTGTATAACTAAAGACCTATGATTTATTGAAAGTTACCAAATTACCATGGTGAGAGGTTTGTATTTTTGTATTTTTGTTGGGCCAAGCGTTGAAAACCTAATGACCTTTATTAAGAGGAAAATATGAAAACCTTTAATAAGGGGAGGGAGATGTAATCAAAATGAGTCTAGTGATAATTTATGTGGTAAGTTAGAAAATATACAAACTCAATAAAAAAAAATTCTTTTTAATTTTTATCCACATCTAATAGAAATTTTGTTGAAAGTCATAGTTCCATTTGATGATTAATAGAAAATTTGAGCTTAAAACTTTATTGTTAGAAGATTTATCCCAATTTAAAATAACCTAAATATTTGTAAATATTTGTAATTTGGATGATTGGGATGGAACTTTGTCTAGTAAAAAATTAAATTAAACAAACTGCAAAAATTAAACTTTTTCACTCTTCAAATCACTCCATAATTTGTTACTTAGTTATTTTTCATTTTGTTTTGGAAATTTCCTATACAATAGCACAAGGCCTACCCTTAATATCAATTTGAGGTATTACTTTAATTATTTTCTTAGCTCTTATAAAGGGTGTAGCTTCATGGTGTACAAATCCCTAAGCACTTAGGTGTGATTTATCTATATGTATAGAATTATCATTCCTAGTGAATGTGTGAATTTAATATATAATTAACTAATATTTATGCATAAAAGCGAGTGAATTAGTTTGATGTGGCGAAACAAATAATTATTAATTAAGTTGGGAAAAAGTCCATTTGAACATGAATACCAAGTCCTCCTTTATTCTATAATTGGAGTGTAAGGTGATCCAAAGGAGAGTCCGAGTTGGTTAATGAGTATGAATCCAAGTCCATTTTGTGGGTGTGTTATATCAAGTGTCTTTATTGTTATAATGCATTTTTAGAGGCATTGGATAGACCTTGATTATTGTATATACATCGTTTAGTATATTTGGGGGTGGTATAGAGTCTCACGAGCTAGATCATGTACTTCAACTCGACGCTCACAAGGAGGCTTGGGTATGCTTGTACAACATCAAATTAGTTACATTACATGTATATCTCAAAAGGACAAAATGATAGACCAATTTCAAATATTTTATTCTCAAAACTCAAATTTATAAAACACCGTAAAAAATGATCCCGACTTCGCTGTTTTGGGATTTCTAAAAAATAATAAATTTTTTTACAGTGCTTTGAAATTTGAAAATGTGTTTGTCGAGAGGAATAGGATTAGGGCTCCCGCGAACCAAAAAAAGATAAACATAAACAACAAAAAAATTTAAGAAGGAAGAAGGTGGCCAGATGCAGAACAACAAGATATGGAAAAAAGATGAAGAGAAAGTTATCAGATTTCGGTTAAACCTTTCTATTCAAAGAAGCAGAATAAATGGATGAAAACTTATAAGAAAATCAGAATTTGACTAGCACAGACTTACTATGATGGTATCTCTCATTCTTTCATTTTCTTTTTGTTCTCCTTTGATTCTCCTCACTGATAGTTATTGGAACTATCCAAACTGTTATTTCTTGGCCTCCTTTAATTAACTTATCAATTTCTCTTTTAAATCAATCTTCAATGTAATTTTCATGGGCGCAACATTTATCTCATGTCTATTTTTCATATAAAATAGGTCCCCTTCTAAATATCTTAGGTCGTGAGAAATACCATGGATTGATTCTTCAATGTATTGATTTTTCATAGAGTAATCAACAAGCCAATTATCAATTTATTCTTCGTCATACTCAATTATACCATTGAATTTTTCAGTCGATAATCCCTTTAGTATTTTCACGTGTTCATCAATTTAATTGTTGCTTTGTCATAAACACTGAATTAAGATTTATTTTGGATCTTGAACCTCACCGGTGCTACGTGCTAAGCATATTTATGTAATCCTTCTGAATAATACTTCTCTTTTTATTATGAATTCATTGCATTTTTGAACAATGTTTCTTATATTTTTAATCTTTACTATCAAACATGCATTCAACTATTTGATTATACTAGGAGAAGGAATACCTTCTCCTCTCCTCTTCACCTCTGTCATATTTGAAAATTTAATCCCAAATGGAGAGACAACATCTATATAAAACCCTTCTTCATTTTTAAAATCAGCTTGAAGATATCCATGGAATGCATGTGCTTTCGAACCAAAAGAAACAATTTTTTATAGACTTCTCGGGCCTCTATTACAAGTGACATTCTCTTCTAAATATTTTTCTCAACATAATTTTGAATGACCATATGCAAACTTGATGATCCTTTGAATTTGATACAAGATGTCATTGGTTTTATCATTGTTAAAGGGCTAGCCAGAATGGGAAGAGGCTTCAAGGAAATTTCCAATTCTTTGAACTTTTCCTCTAAGCTGGCATTCTCAACTTCCAAACCATCAATAGAATGATCGAGTGCATGCCCAGTTTCCTTATGAATTTTGGAAATTCAGGATGGTCACATATACTTGATGTCAAGATTTGAGCGAGATTTTCCTTTCTTATTTCTCGGGTAGTTTCTTTCAAAAATTATATTTCTAGAATCTTTATAATAAACAACACTCTAAATAGTAAAGCATTGTTCTTCACTAAAAATTTCATTCCTGACGGCTTCCAATGTATAATCTTGTTGAATAACATGCGCTTGTTTTTATATTCCAAGAAATATCTTTTCAATCTATGCTTCCAATTTCATATCCTCCAAAGAGAAGATTTGAATGTGATTTTCTAAGAGATTGTTCTCTTCCTCCTGCAATGGGTTTTTTCTTTTCTTTCTTAAAAAAAAATTGTGGGAACTTTCCATTTTTCCAGAGGGAGGAATTTTATCTCCTCCTCCACTAGAGATATTGTTGATAGACTTCTTAACTCGATGGGCCATTAGAGAACTGCTCCTGGATGTAGTATTATTCAAAGTGAAAACTGGATATTGAGAACACCTTTCACCGAGAATTTTTCCTTTCTGTTTATAAAGATCATTACTATTGAGTAATGTTTTCAAATCGGCAGTGTCAGGTGCAAGAGTCTTATGGCTATGGACTTCTTTTTCTTCACTCAAAAAAGTTTGAATGATAGAATTACTAAACCCCACTGATTTCATATGTTCAAAAAAGACTTTGTTTGGGTCAAAACCTTTGATATTTTCAGTATATTTCGAACTGAAATGGTTAAAATGAATTCCAAATTCATCAATTTTATTTATATTCCTCAATAAAAAAATCTCCAATCTTCCAGGGAAGAGAAATAAATTGATTTTTCCTTTTTTCATGGAAAAAGTACAACTAGAAATTACATTTCCTTGCTACCTTTGTGATGAATAATTTATCAAGAACAAAATATGGAATAAAGGAAGGATTTTATTTTGAACAAAATATTCTTATAATACTATGATTTTCTATTCTCTCTATCAGTCTTTTCTTCTCTAGAAATTCGAAAGCTTCAATAGATATCTTGGAAGTGATTTCTCCCAAGAAAAGTTTCTTGAAGACTGAAACAAAGTCATTATAAAGTTTATAGAAAAATAAAGGGGTTTTGTGCCTCCATAATTCCCGATACCAAAAGGTAACAGGGTCTACTTCACATTTTACCCTCTTACTGATAGTCAAATTTGGGAAATGGAAATAATGCACGATAGAAAATATAAAAAAAGAAGCCATGAAAATTTTCCTATCCTTTTTGTAATGTGATAATTGGGAAGAAGTTTCAATATAAAGGATCTTACCCCAATCAAAAACATATTTCTTTTGGAGTGTAAAATACAAAATATATAAAATCATCCGAGATATGGAAGCGGTATTCTCCTGACCTATTATTTTGGTAAATAACCATGTGATTTCTGGATAAGGATTTTTCAAAGAGTCAACCTGAATTATGGTTATACCTACTGGTATAGATGCAAGATTATCCAAGTGCTCTGGCAAGAGGTTGAGCCCATTACTATGTTTCTTCAAAAACTATTTGCAATCTTCAGCTTTGAAGGTGAGAGTGGGATTTGGCAACTTTAACATTTTGCAGAAGAATTTAAGAGACAAAGATATTGGAGAATGTCCCTCGATTTGTATGACCTTTTGATTCAATATGTATTTGTCAACACACCATGAAACTATTTCTTTAGAATTGAAAACCTATGGAACATAACCAACAAGAGAAATATCATATTCCCAAATCACGGTCCCATTTCTCTGAGTATAAGGAAGGGAGGAATAATACGAGTATGCTCTCGACCACTGGAAATTAATATATTTGCGGCCAAAAAAATTCAAAGTATCAACAAAACACTGTTGGTGAGCTGATGCTATGATTAAGTTGATATAACTATTTCTTTAGCTGGATAATAGTTACAAATGATCCTTTTAGAGAGATAATGATAATTTAATCCCTTCACAAATGAGGATTAAATTAGAATTTAATGAATATTTCTCGAGCCTTTCACCATTAATATTGACCTTTTCGAAGTCTGTAAAACAAGTGTTAGCATTTAAATAGTACTTAACACATATTGGGAAAATCAAAGTAATGGAAGGGATTGATGCGAGAGAAGTTCAATATGAAATTTTTGTGAACTCGCGAACCCATGGTTGGAGAATTGATCCAAATAAATTTATTATAGAATGGCAGTCAGTTGGAATCGTGAGAATTAGAAGAATGGAACATTTGGAAACCCAGAATCTGCGATGAAAATAAAATTTAAGTGATGGTAGAAGTGTAGAATGCGGAAGTTGAAATGCAATATGAAGGTTTCATGAAAGGAAGGGAAATTTTTTGATCTCGTGTACCCATGAATTGAAGAAAAATCTAAGTGTTGAGGTATAATTATGCATAAGTAAGTGAATGAGAATATAAGTGGGACAGTCCATGAATCCGAAGGCCCACGAACTTAAAAATGGCGAAGAATAGTAACCAAGAAATGGAAAAAGAAGGGATAAAGGGAAATGGGAAAAAAATAAAGTATAGAAGCAGGGAAATAAAGGGTGTAAAGAAGTGGGAAAATAGAACAAGGGAGGGAAAAACTGAAAGCACGAAAATGTATCAACAACTGGCTCCAAATGTGGGATGATAACCCCTTTGTGGGTTGTCAAGAATCCAAAATATTCATGACCATATGTTCCTGTCCTTTGGGATATGGAGTTGAATAGTAAGGATGTACAAAATAAATTGAAAACTATGTATAAGGAGAAGAGAAAATTACAGGAGAAAAAACTTTTCAAATGTCGCCCATTGATAGGAAACATTAACATTTTCCCTGTCATGTCTTTGAGCATATATGAATTAAAACCCAAGATATTTTCAATGATCTATGGTCCAATCCATAGTTCTTCAAACTTTGTGTGCCTCGATGGTTTATCCTTAACTTTGGTCCATAGTAACACCATTTCACCTTTTTGAAAATGCTTTATCATTGCACTATGATCAAAATATTTTTTGATACTTTGGTGTCTCTAAGAAGTTCTATGCAAATATTCACTTCATTCTTCTTCCAATTTTAATAGTTGATTTAATCTATTTTTCATAGGAGTACTATATTTTTCATCCTTTGTAATGACTACATAGGTAAATGCATTTAATTCAATTTTTATTGGCATTTTTTCTTCTTTCCTATAAACCAACACATACAAAAACATCCCAGTACTATCTTTCAGAGTCATTCTTCTTTCCCATAGAGCATCCGTCAATTTCAAATACCAATTCTTTTGATTCTTATCAATAGTTTTCTTTAATATATGAATGAGCATCGTATTGGTGGATTCTGTAAGACCATTTCCTTGTGGATAATAATTTGATCATTTCCTCATGATGATAGCATATTCTCCACAAAATTATGTAAATTTTGACACAATTAAAATTGAACCATTCTTAGTAATAAACTTTTCTAGAACACCAAATCTTGACAATATATTATCTTTGAGAAACTTAATCAATTCTTCAGAGTCAACCCTTTTTGATGATACTGCTTCTTGCCACTTTGTAAAATAATATATAGTGGTGAGGATGTATATGTTCCCTTTACTTGAATTTGGATCTATTTGTCCAATGAAATCCATCCCCATTGGGAAAATGGTTGTTCTGTAGATATGGGTTCTAATGGCATTTAATATTCTTTCATTTTCCCTGAAAATTGTTGGCAAGAAGCACATTTTATTATAGTAGTATACGATTCTTTTAGAGTTGATGGCCAATAAAATATGGCTCTTATTATTTTATGCCTTGTAGCAATGGGCACAAAATGACCACCACATATACCTCCATGAAATTCTTGCATTAATTATTTATCTTTTTTTTCATCAACACACCTTAATAATATGCCATAATAATTCCTTCTAAATAAGACATCGACAATCAATACATATTGATTTCATTTCATTTTCAATGTTATTTGTTCCTTTGGTGTCATGGTGACTTGGAATTGTCCAGACCTTAATTAAAATACAAGATATTTATAACATTCTGAAAGAGACATAGGTTCTTCAACTAAAATCAACATTACTCCATCCAAAGCATCACCATTCATGATGAGATTACACAACCCCTGTGCTTTAACTTTCTTTAAAAGCTTAATTTTAATGTCATATTCTTGAATCTTCACCAACCAATTTTCCCATTTCCCTCCTCTCAATATCTTATTTAAAAGCATCTTAACATGAGAGGATAAAACATATGCAATGACATGATAATTTAATATGTAAGTATGAAAGTGTGTCACTTCCTTTACAAGAGACATGGCTTGTTTCTCCAATTTTGAATATCTTACTTCATAATCATGAAGAGTCTTGCTAATGAAACTAATTGGTATTTCTTCACCCTTGGAATTTCTTTGAGTAAGAACAGACGCCACGACAATTTCCGTTGCAAATGAATAAATGATGAAGTCTCTTTGGAAGTATGGACTAATGAGGAATGGGTCTATGGTGATTTGATTTTTGATATTATGAAAATATTATTGTGTATATGAAGTCCATTCAAACCTTTGATCCTTTTTCAATAGTGAGTTTATCGGTTTCAAAATACTTGCACAATTGGGGACAAATATTTCTACAAATTTAATCTTGCCAAAAAAAGACTAGAATTCTTTCATGGATGATGGATGTTTGAGTTCATTTATATATTTAACCCTCTCGGGATCTATATAGATTCTTTCTTTTCATAAAATATGACCCAATAATTTTCCTTCATTCACAACAAATAAACATTTCTTTGGATTAAAAGAAACTCCATATAATCTACATCTATCAAAAATTTTCCCCAGATGATGAATGTGCTCACTTCTTGTATTTGAGTGGAATGTTAAATCATCTTGGTAATCCACCATGCATTTTCCTATCAAAACCTCAAAGGCATGATCCATATCCCTATGAAATGTAACTCCAACATTATTTAAACCAAACAGAATCTAAGCATATGCATATGTAACTCCAACATTATTTGTCGGACATATGTTTGTAATGTATACTAAATTTTCTACTGCCTCAACCCAATATCATTTTACAAATGTTTGGAAACCAACATATTGCACACGATTTCCATGATGGAGTGATTATTCCTTTCTATGACACCATTTTGTTGTGGTGTATACATCACAATGAATTTCTTTTAGATGCCACGAACTCTACAAAAGTTCTGAAACTCTCTTGAAACATATTCACTTCCTCTGTCAATTTTTAGAACCTTGAATTAATAACCACTCTGCTTATCCACAAGTGATTTAAACTGATGAGAACAACCCAATGCGTCAAATTTATGTTTTAGGAAATAAATCCATGTCTTTCTTGAGAAATCATCAATAAATGTCATAAAATATGTACTGCCTCCTATAGATGGTGTTTTCATTAGTCCACAAATATCTGAATGTATTATTTCCAGTGAATCTTTTGCTCTGTATGATCTCCAAACTTGAAAATACTCTCTATGTTTCTTTCCAAAAATACATTCTTCACATATTCTTTCTGATTTTTTGATTAATGGAAATTCTTTCATCCTATCCTTTGTATGTAGCAGCTTTAGACCTCCAAATTTAAAATTCTCAAATATGAAATACCATAGCCAAGAATCATCCTACACTTCATAATCAAATATTTCCTACATCTCTACGCCACTATCTTCTTTTTCCTCGAGACTATGCACACTACCGTTTACTTGCTTGGAAAGACATACACTTTCTACTATAAATGCACTGCCAAATTGTGCATATCTTATGTCATAGACAACTTTTGTTTTTTTTTTCTCTTCATGGGTTGATTCAATGTCAATGGAAACATTTTGTTTCTTGTCATATGAATTCTAGCAATAAGTTGATTACTTGGAGATTAATCCATAATAACACAGTGATTATCTTCCATGTAGATTATGTATCCTTTCTGTAAAATTTCTCCTGTGATCATCAAATTATCTTTTAGACCAGAAACATAATATACATCATGCATAAATTTGTGTTATCCTTGTTTAGTTAAAGTGTTAATACTTCATTTTCCTAAGACAGTGACTTGGATATATGTTACAAGTGTAACTTTAGTTTGGACTAAGTTATCCAAACTAGAAAAAAATTCTAAGTTTCCAGTCACATGATTACTACAACGTGAATCTAAATACCATATCTCACATGGAATTTCTTGAGCAACATTACATTCAACGAGTGGGACTAGGAATTTATTCAGTGGGCACCATAAACATAGTATAGGAGGGAGTATTTCCATTGTTTTAAATATCTCGTCCTTGCTTGTTTTGATTATACTGTCTCTTTCTGCATTCATGTGCACAATGTCCATACTTTTTCTATTAATGAACTGAATATTTGATTTATCAATTCTTTGATTATTTGAATGAATGGAATTTGGATTTCGACTTCTTCCACGAGTATTTCACTGCATCTACCTCTAGCAACTTCTTCCTCTACCTCTAGAGTGCATCCCCCTTCCTCTTCCATGTCTTATATATGATTGTATGAAAAATGCATTTTCTAATGACATATTTGACCTATTTATTCTTTACTCATGATTAATGAAGTAATCTTGCAGTTCATCTAAACTAAGTTGACTAAGGTCTCAGGTCTCAAGTCTTTTCTCTCTACCACAATCACAACAAGGGTATAAAATTTAGGAGGAAAACTCCTAAGTACCTTCTCAACAAAATTTCTATCCTCTATGGTTTATCCATGAGACTTAATCTAATTTATCATGACAATAACATGGGCATAAAATGCATCTACTGTATATGTATCTTTCATTGATAGAGTTTCAAAATATCTTCTAAGAATTTGTAGTTTTGAAGTCTGGACTTTGTCCATACCTTGATAAGAAGTTTTCAATATGTCCCAAGATTCCTTGGCTTCCTTTGTTGATGGCACTCTTGGGAGTATGATTTCATGCATGGCTTGATGTATGTAAAACATCTCATTTCCATCCTTCTTCCTTTGATATTTCAAAGCATACTTATCAACCTATGTTAGAGCATTTTATGTTGCCTAATCTGCTAGTTCCACATATTCATTCTCGACTATTTCCCATACATCCTAACCCTAAAATAACGCCTTCATGGTCAAAGACTATAACTCATAATTTTTTCCTCTAAAAGTAGGAGGTTGCAGATTTAAGTAGAAGGCATGATTTCTCCTTCCAATAGAGTTGTTTATCTGATAAGCCTACTTTGATAGATCCTACTCTAATACCAAATCTTAGATTTACAATGCGCAAACAACCTCTGTGTCGTGTAGTTACAAAGACCACACATAGAAACTCTTGATTATTGAACTCTTAGGACTTACCGCACAAATCAAACACCACTCAATATACTGCACACTGTGATGAAAACACTTAATAAATAATTTCTTCACAATGTGCTAATCTTTAACACATAAACTCACAAACACAATAGAAGCTCAGGAACACACATTAATTTATCAAAACACACAAAAATATTACTCCAATGACTCTTGAATAACTTTTGCAACTTACAAAACATAGATCTTGAACTCTCATACTTATTTGACTCTTGAATTTTTTTTAACTATAATAACATAGCTATATAATTTGAATGATAATTTATAGGCAATTTAGATTTGTAAAGAAAATTCATAATTGTGCCATTTAATTTAGCATTTATTAAATTTGTTCATACTTAATACAAACCATAAACATAATATAATTTGTAAAACATACATAATTATGTTCAAATTAATTTCTAATTTAGCATTTATTAAATTTGTTCATACTTAATACAAACCATAAACATAATATAATTTGTAAAACATACATAATTATGTTCAAATTAATTTGTGAAATAATAATGTAATGCAAATAAAACTATACATTACAACGAATCCAAGTTACACATTCGAGCTTTATATTTTTGAGTAAATGGTGCAACGAGTACCTACATGCTTGTTAACAAAGCTACACATTAGATCTTCAAAAAAATCACCAAGGACAATATAAATACCTTGTATTCAAGGATATCAGAGATTCATACCAACTCAATGCATCTGGTTTTATATATTGACAATATTTTCATGATATATAAAAACTTTTCTCGTATATTTTTTCTGGAATGGTGAAATTCCACGGGCCTATTAATAAAGTGACAATATTTCGGTGATATATTTATATATGCACTTTTCTCTTATATTTTTGCATGAATGGTGCAACTCCACAACCATGTTTACAAAGCTACACAACAAATCCTTCAATAAAAAATATGAATGGTGCAATTCCACACGCCTGCTAACAAAGCTACACAATACATCTTCAAATAATCATGAACAACAATATAAATACCATGTATTCGATGCTGTCAAAGATTCGCATCAAACCAACTCAAAACAGGCATTTGACATGTTAAACAAGCTACAAAGTGTGTCTTCAAATCATCAATAACAATACAAATATCATATTGTAATCAATATTATAATAACCAATAAGATAAATACCTCAATTCAACTAGGTAAGTGAGAGCTAATATAAATACCTCATATGAACTAGGTAAGTTATCTATGGATTTTCCAGCTAAATTTGGTTTGATTTCTTTAGATAAAGCAGCTAAATTTGGCTTGATTTCTTTGGATTCTAATTTCTTTCCATTCTGAAAACATTTCTTCATTTCATGAGGGAAACATCTACGAGACAATGGAAACAACATTCTTATTGTTCAATAAACCGAAAGAGGGTTTGAATCCCTGGCTCAATATTTGTCTCTCATGCACACATAACTATAAGTAAACAAAAGTCCAAAAATATGAAGTAAATATTTATTATATAATATGGAGATAGTGTGTCCAAATAACGAAGTTATATCTCTTTCATTGATCAAATTTGAAGAACTATTTTTATTTTTAATTGCAAGTTGAAGGATATATATTGGCTCAACTTTTCTATGATCAAAAGTTGAAAAATATATGTACTTCAATTGACAAGATTAAACTAGGTACACACTTCAAAAAAAATATTTTAAATAAAATATTTCCCTTCCAATTATTTAAAATGTTAAAATTTAATGAACAACCACATAGATAAGTTGTCAAATGGGTTTATCTTAGAGGATGGTTGTCACTCTCCCCACCGAAGTTCAAAATCACAATATAAAACTTTAGACACATCATAAAATCAAATTTTTTTGTGAACATCTATATATCTTTCTTAACCATGGGATTCATGCTCATTTTAGATCTAATTAAAAACAAAAAATTGTCATAGATCTTGAAGTCTTTGTTGGAGTATGATAATTCTATCTACATACTATAAAAGCAATGAAAAGACCATACTTACGTTATAGGCCTCTAGGAACATGACAATCTAGCATGAGTGCTTCCATTGAAAATGATTTAAGATAATATGTTTATGTTTTCAGCTTCCCAAGATCCATGGAAACACATAACTAAATGGAATTAGCCAATAAAATCACCAACTATGTTAATTTTTATTAACGCTATTGATTGTTCACTTTATCTTTCAAACCATGTGAAAATGCATGAAAGAGTGGGATGTTAGAGAATAATCCTAATGCATAAGTTTGATGAACATAAAAATTGTGTTACCTTCTCCCTAGCTTTCTTAAGAATCCCAACCAAGTTAAAAAAGGTTGCTAGAGACAAGAAGAAGATACATCTCCTTGATCTTTGACTTGAGATGAGGCAAGGGGAAGCCAATGTTGTTAGGAACAAGAGGAAGATAACAAATGAAATGACACTATGGAAAACATGAAGTATGTTAACTAAATGTGATGTAGATTCCTATATTGACAAGTATCGAAAATGCTCATAACAAGTGAATTCAAGTGGGGAGTCACAAAGACAATGTGTCTAATATTTTTTAGTAAAGTTTCATTAAGTGACACATAAAATATGTCAATAGGATGGTAGAATATTTATCTATGTGTAATCTATATGATGGATTTAACACGGTACAGTGTATTAGGTAATAGATAAAAGCCAACTAAAACATATAAGATTTTACTCTTTAGATTCCAAAGGTAAGTATATGGTAATGAACCAATGTTCTTTGACCAACTAAACATTGGAAGTGAGGATATTGATGGGTTATTGAAAATCTAATCCTTCTTTTAACATTTTATGATATTTGTTGTCTTTCATAAATGACATGAATGACAAATGATTTCAAAAATTTACTTTTTTTTTAAATGTTTTTTGAAATATCCTTTTAAGACAACTTTGAACCGCTTAAAAATGCTAAAAAAAGCTAATTTTGATAACTAATGTAGACTTAGTGAAAATTAAAACAAGTTATGTAATTATTTATACTTTTTCCAAACCCTAATATGCAACTATTTATACTTTTTGCAAACCCTAATACATTCCCTCGAAATGTTGGCCACCGTACATACATACTCAGAATAAATGATTTATCTGTTTATTTGTAAGAATTTAAGGATTAAGGTTTATTTTAAAGGTAGTAGGCTAAATGTTCTATGATGATTTTTGGGGTGACATTTGTTAAAAATCTTATTAAAAATTGTTAAATTAGTAAATTTGAATGATTATTTCTGTATAATCAAAGTGTTCCAGTGATTTATCAATATACTGAATTTATTTCTACATTCAGAAATAGATTTTTAACAACAAAAAGTAATAATTTTCTTAAAAACCTTTTGATAGAACAGTTAGAAAATATCATTTTAAATTAATGATGGACATGTAACCGACATGTTACGTTTTCCATAACACCTTCTGAACTTTCTTGCCGGTGTCTTACGAATCGTAATCGGCATTTTATATATTTCTGCAGTGTGAAAGAGGTGCGTTTTATATATTTGTGACAGAGGTTTCTTGGCGTCGCTTGCGTCAAAGAGACGACTGAAATAAGGCGACATAAAGTGCTAAAATCAAATTTGCTCTTTTCGTTGTTGTGAAGATGACGTTGAAACTAGCTCATTAATATCCATGACATCAATCCTCATCGCGCGTCTTCTTTTAGATCATTGAATGTTAGTATTCTTAAAGATTATGATGACTAAAAGTAGATACGTGGTTGGAACCAAAACCTTTTTTTAGACTGAAGGGGGCCCGGGTGGCCAGAATTTAGAATGTTAACATACAACGCAAAGGAATATTGTCAAATAAAAAATGCTAAAACACTATCGCCATTTCCTTTTGGCAGCTATCTTACTTTGTTTTATTAATCCTAGCGTTATGAAACCTACCTTATTTTGTTTAATTATACCTTATTTACTTTTATAAATAACCCGGCCAGGAAGCTAGGAAAGGGAAGAGTCGTATAAAACCCTATTTTGTTTTTAACAACAACATATCCTCGCTTTAGCGAGGGAAGAATGACAATGGAGAAGAATAAGTTATAAAAGGAATGTCGAACCCTTTTAGGGAATAGTGGATCATGGCATTCATTTATCCGGCATTCATTTGAAGCTAATGATAAAAGTAAATGCAAACTTAAGCTTGTAACTATGGTATTTTAGTAAAGGAGGTTTACATATAAATAAATTATAAAATAAAAAAAGAAAATTAAATATTAAATTTATTTATTTAATTAAAATTAAACTTTTGGTAATAATATTTAATCCATATCATTTCTTTAAAGTAAAATTAAATTATTTTCTATAATAATCCAAAACATTTTTTTTTAGTAAAATTAAATTCTTTCCTATATCAAAACATTCTTTTAACCAATATTATTTTTGGTTAATTTTAATTACTTCTAAACATAAATACTTTAAATATACATATTTGCAATTGTAATTCATAGTCAATTTTAAAAATCATAATTATTAACTTTTTATAATAACAAAATGGTTTGAATGTTCCCACCTACTTTTTTGCAAACTGGAAATTATTTACAGCATTGGACTAACAGTGTAGTTTTAAGTAACATTTAACACAAACAAAAAAAACTAAGAAATCAAAGTTTCTAGTTTTTTCACAATAAAGTTGTATTATTGATAAATATTTACCTAAAAAAGATATTAATCTGTTATCAAAATATTAAAAACATGTTATGACATAAAAATGAAATAAGAACATCTAATTTGAAAAAACATCTCAATAACAAAGAATTAAATGCATTGATATTATTTGTATATTTAATGCATTTAATTTATATATGCTACGATATATATCATTCAATTTAAAAGGTATTTAAATGGTAAGGTATATGGAAAACAATATGCACCCTTTAATAGAGTAATAATAGAGTAATAAATGCTACATAGATTGAGATATACACTCTCTGATATAAAACATTTTAAATCTAAGAGTATATATCCCAATTTATACAATTTTTATTACTATGGTGTTAAGTGCATTGTTTGTATCCTAGTATATATAATATTAAATGCCCTCCTCCCAAATATTTCTATTAACTTGTAAATCTCTTCCTATGTAATATTTAAATTCATAAATATAATTAATGGAGAATCAATTTTTAATAAATAACGAATTTTTGAACTATTCTAAAACTAAAACTTATATTAACATTAATATTTAAATTCATAAATATAAACAATGGAGAATCAATTTTTAATAAATAACCAATTTTTGAAATATTCTAAAACTAAAACTTATATTAACATTAAAAATCTAAATAGTAAGAACATTTTTTTATAATATTATAAAATTTACATGATTCTCACCTTTATATAAATATCAAAAGAGTTTAAAAAATGTGAAACTGAACTTATGCAATTCTTCGTATCATCTTGTATATCTTATAGATCTTACAAAATATTCAAGATTCAAATTAGACGTTCTCAGATGAACTTGTGATATTGTAAGGGCTTCACATGCTTAACATTTACTCACCGTCTTAGGTCCTATTTTTGCAATCTTTCCCTTCTATAGATGTTTCGGGATATTAGATTCAGCTATGGATTTTTAGCACGAGACACGAAAATCGCTCCATTGCTTTACCTTCAAACTATGGCTAGGGATGAAGCCTTTCTAAATCGAATCATAGGTCCTGCAAGCAGAATGAATAAGAAATGATATGAAATGAAGTAAACAAATAGTACATGGCAATTTTACAAAGATGTTCTCCTAATCTTTATAGGGACTAAAATATTTCCGAGAAGCTTATAATGACGACAAATATACATGGATATATCAAAACAACATTTTAATTATGATGTGCAATGGAAACAATTTAAGAAACATACCATCTATGGAAGAGCTTATTCCTCTTGAGAAAAGTTCCAGCTTTTTAGTCGTTCTTTAATCCATACATCGTGTTTATATTCTCTACATATCTGATACATACATAGCATTTCAGTCGTTCTGTACTGCATATATCATGTTTATATTCTCTACATATCTGATAGAGTTACATGTATCTTTGTATCAATAAATTCACATTACACGAATAATCTACACCTCACAATGAACACTAAGTTTGGCTAGTGTTTGTCATAAATGTTGTAGCCTTTACAAGATTATGCTAGCATGCACCCTAAACTGTTTATGAAGAGAATATGTTCTTGTCTGTCATAGAAACTGTAACAACCCCATCGTTACGATTACAAGTGATGCAAGCTAAAAAAAAATTGTTTTTAGGCAAGAAGGTGACAATGACAATAGATAAACAAAACGACTTGATGGTGAACACAACTCACACATTCAGGTAGCAGAAAACTATGACACAACATACTAGCACATCATGCAACCAGACAAATCAAGCGATAATCCAGGCAAACCAACGGCTACCCACCTGACACCAAGAAGTTGATGCCTACAAGCTAAAGGGGAACCTCAGTAATCCTGACAAAACGGCCTTACGACCCATAAATAGAACCCACCCTGCGATTGAGAGTCAACACACAAGTTACCAACAAGCACCACCATAAAAAAAACACCCATCAACCACATTGGGTGATGCGCGATCCTAAGCCGGGATATCGTGTGCGCTTCTTGATTCAAGCGCACAATGATCCAATATTAAGAACTCAGGTTGCCACACTACGGTGGGCGCGCTAGGGACCTAAGCACAACTGGACGCATTCCAACCCTTCGTCCCAACATACAATCCAGTGAGGAAACAACCTTACAAAAATACATCCAACAATTCCAATAGGTCCTTAACTAGATCCCTTAAGGTTGCTATGAGGTGATGTTCCTAGTACTTAATCAACAATAAGATTGACGTAAGGAATAAAGCGTTAGGGGTGACCAACGCATTAACACTTGGAAATAATGGAGATGTTAACTAGTTGATTAGCTTCAGTAATAAGCGCGTGTTGTAAGCGCCAGTTAGCCTAGTTAAGAGTCAGTTCTCTGGTTGTCTTTTGGTTTGCATGTAGCCGACTCGGGAGAGTCTTTTCCTATATAAGGATGTAATCCATCTTCGTTTAATATCAAGAAGTGAGCGTAGCCTCACCGTGTGTGTTTGCCCCGCATATTTTATCTTGGTATCAGAGCCACGAGGAGAAGGTGCGGAAATTGGAGAGGTTCGCAGGTCTCTCCTCTGGTAGGGTGCGGGGACATACTACTCAGCCTTTCCGCGCAAAGAAAAGAGAAAAATTTCCGCAGGAGGAATTAGCGTGAGGTGCGGACAAACGAGAAATTCCCGCAGGCGGTCAATACGTGAGGTGCGGACAATCTGAATATTCCCGCAGTCGAGACAATAGGGAGGTGTGGAAATCCTTGAGCATTCCCGCAGTCTAAACCATCGGGAGGTGCGGATTAATTTGGAAGAGTTTTTTTTTTTTTGAAAAGCGTGAGTTTAATGCGTAGATTTGCATGCGTAAATTCTTATGGAAAAGAGGCAGTTTGAAGCGTGAGTTTTAGTTTGCATGCGCTGGAAGTGGAAGAGCTTAAGAGTTTTTTATTTGAAAAACGTGGAGGA
>ML778413.1:640476-650877 GCA_009831015.1 Picea engelmannii
AGTCAGTTCTCTGGTTGTCTTTTGGTTTGCATGTAGCCGACTCGGGAGAGTCTTTTCCTATATAAGGATGTAATCCGTCTTCGTTTAATATCAAGAAGTGAGCGTAGCCTCACCGTGTGTGTTTGCCCCGCATATTTTATCTTTAACATCCTTAAATCGTTGATCTAAAAACGAAGCGATTGTTGATCTAAACGAAGGGGTAACTTCCCTGCTCATAGTTAAATCGCCAAAACCTGCTATCTCGCCAATGAAACAGAACTATACCGCTATCTTGTGTGAATATACTTGTTGTCCTTAAATATAATTTGTTGTCCTTTAAAAGTAAAACTGAAACAATAAAGTTTCCTAAGGAGGAGTTCGCTATACAATAAACGTAACCAAAAGGGAACATGTCTTCTAAACATTGTAACATGTCTTTTAAACGGAGTTCTCCATCTAGTAAGAAATGATAAAACCATAATGTAAGGAGAATCACAAACTGAATTCGCTATCTAAAATACATTGCTATTCCTTCAAGTTCGTTGTCTTAACTACAAAAGGCTAAAAGGATAATGTTGTCAATTAAAATGCTATCCATTAAGGGTTCGCTATCTATTAAGGTTCGTTGTAGAAAATCTAGAACATTTCTATTTAATAATGGTTCGTTGTCCAAAATCTCCATACACACATTTAATGAAATCAGAAGGCAATTATACTCATATTTATTAATAATCTCGTTGCCAGGAGATTTAAACACAACAACCATCAAACGTGGCCATGCTCAGCCATGAGTTAGCGATGGTTTATACTAACGTTGTCCATAAAAAATGTGACAGTGTTGTCTGTTCCACACATGGAATTAAAGAGGTCAAAAATCTATGAAGAGGTTTTTTGTCAACAGTTTGGCTGCCAAATAAAGTACACAACGTTCTCCACAACTATTCAATCTGTTACACACAAAAAAGACATAGTTGTCCATAAACTTGTATTTAATCGTTAACCACAACTAATTCACTGATTTTATCAAAGAAAACGTAGACAAAACAAGGTTAAATTCCCAGTGATTAAAGGTTAACTTGCAGCCAAAAGGTGGGTAAAAACACAGGTAATAATTGATGCCCCAAGCATGTTGTCTATTAAACAAATGGTGAGATTTAGTCTATTAAGGAAATCTTGCTGTCTAAAAGCTAATGTCGTTGTCATCAATTTAAGAAGGTGCTGACTATTCATTTCGTTGTCATACAAATATAATTAAATCGTTGTCCAAAATGTTTCAACACTGTGAATGAATTAACCCACATATAAAAAACAATCAAATTTTATCATTGTAGTTGTAAGCGAGTTAGCGCTGACATCCAATAATTTTAGAAATCATTGTCATTAAATACAGGTTCGTTCTCCAGTCGTTGCCATGCATGTGCACGTTCGTCTATCACAGATTCTTACTGTCTATTTAGAGATAAAACCGCATCCATAAGCAATGAATGCATGCAGACACATAGTCCTACACGCTGTCACTCGATGTAATAAACACGTAGGTATGTCCTCATGAAATCCGCTGGTAAAAATGGTGGTTCAATAAAGAGCTAAAAAAAAAACCATCCAAAAAAATAGAGCAATCACAGACTATCTAGTAATTCGAGAATGCAACGGCTTGAAACAGATCTCTTTTATCGAAAGTCTTGAGCAACTTCCTGAAGCGATTACACCACGAGGGCAGGGGTAGCTCCAACAGAGATATTATTCAAGGGATAATTCAACAGAAAAACAAGACGAACTGCTTGTTTCAAAAAGGATGAATTCGAATTGTTGGGTTCAAAGAATTAAATCAACATGACTAAATAAAAAGGATCACTCGAAAAGCTTATTTCAAGGATTCTATCAGCATTAAAAACAAATTCTCTTCTCAAGGATAAATTCTAAAGGGTGTGTTACACGGTGAATTTTTTCAACAGTAAAAACTAAATGAAAACTTGACTCATTACTGGTCATTCGACAAAAAAAAACAAAATCAAACTCTCATCAATTAAAATACCTCGATGTGCTTCATGATACCATAACCTTTAAACTATAACCATTTCAGTCAAGAAGAATGTAGGCAATGACTCCAGGGTGAAAAGGAAAAGCAGTAGAAGGTCACAACAAGGAACAAATCAATTGCAAGATGACGCAATACAATCAACCAACCAAGAAAAATCAGAAGGGGTAGATGGCTAGCAGGAACATCCTTCGCTCATCATCCACACACAAAAAACTAGGGCGTTGAGATCCATGGGTCTATTAATGCCGAAATGACGACCGTAGATCAGGCTCCTGGTGGACTACTCAGGTTCAGAATAATGATCTAGGGATGAAGGCAGTGTAAACTGCAATCATCTAAACAATAAACCTCAGGACGTTAAAGACATGCGAGGATCAAAGGCCATGGGAAATAAATCAACATCATGCCAAGGCTATTGGAAATTCAGTCATCAACTAGAACGCTAAGACCATGATATTCTTTACCTGATTAAGCATACAGAACTAAAAGCATAAATCATACTAAAAATCTACTACGCAGAAATAAAGGAAGCATACCATTGCCCAGTCGCCCACTATGAGTTGATGTCTCGCGCGCTCAATCCAACTCTCCCTTTCTGACCGATAAGACTTCACTGGTACCTCCCAACAAATGCTAGGGGTACTCTTCTTCCCCCTTATCCCCCTGAGCCGCAAATGGGCCACACACACTAACCAGAGAATCAACTGTTAATATTATGGTAGTTGCGGGAGGTATTTACCTCTACATGTGAACCTGACCAGAATATAAGACTCTGTGAAGCAAGAGAAACCCTAATGAATTGGCTAATAACCCTAGAAGCCTTGTCGGCTCAAGAAGATCATTTATATTAGGCTATTAGCCTCCAAGAGAAGAAGTCGGTCAGAAATAATAATAATATACTGAACAGACACTATCCAAAA
The DNA here is from genome assembly GCA_009831015.1 of Picea engelmannii. Classification (NCBI taxonomy): domain Eukaryota; kingdom Viridiplantae; phylum Streptophyta; class Pinopsida; order Pinales; family Pinaceae; genus Picea; species Picea engelmannii. The sequence continues at coordinate 643,417 of ML778413.1, forward strand.
GGAGAAGTCGGCCCCAGCAAATCTGGCAGAACCAGTATGAATATAGGGCGCCAGTTTTCATTTGTCATATCTCGGGACTGCAGTTTTCCAAGTTGGTGCGCACTGCAGTTGCAGTTGGTGCGCAGGTTTGGAGGAGGGTTGCAGGAGCAGCTGCAGTAGTAGCAAGTTCAATATTTGTCTTGGATATCTCTTGGCTAGGGTTTGGACTATCTGATAAGCTTTTTGTGATGTGCTATCCTTGGGGAGAGATGTGTTACTCTTTGTTTGGATATCTATCCTAGGGTTTGCTTCCAGAGGAATTCTCAAGTCAAGGTTAAGGTGCTCGGAGGGAGGCTTCGGCCTATGGTTGGGAGACGAGGGTATCGTCGCCGTAAAACGAGCACACCATCTTATATATTCTAACAGGTTATGGGCCCACACCCCCTTCAGTCAGCCTAAAATGCTGGAAGGAAACATAGCCGCTAGATATTGAGCTCATTGAGGAACTGCCACTAGGGTTACTAACAGGAGCAGCTTCCAAAAGCACTGCAGCTAGGGTTACTAGCAGAAGAAGTTGCAGAAACCCTAAAACTCTTGTCGAGGCACCTTAAGTGACGAGGTTGACCTAATCTCCGGATAGATCAGTGCGCCCTAGCCCAACGCATCTCCTGGTACCCTCAGAAGGCCAAGACGTGAAGTTTGGATTTCTGGTCAAAACTAGGAAAGATCGTGAAGCCAGAGTTTAAAGAAGGAGAAGAGAAGGAACCGCAGAACGTTGCAACTATGGAGAAGTTCAAATACGTTGACATTAATGCCATGAGTATCATAGTGGATTCCATAAAAGACCACTTGATACCCTACATCTCCCATCTTGACTCATCGAAGAAGATGTATGATGCCCTAACTAATCTCTTCTCAGTCAGAAGCATTGGACAAGTTATGAGTCTGAAGAATGAGCTCCGTGACATGAAGATGAATGATGACGACAGTATAACATCATACTTTGTAAGGATCTCCCAGTTAAGAGATCAACTACAAGCTATTGAAGAGATCACCTCAGAGAAGGAATTGGTGAACATAGTACTCAATGGTCTTCCCAAGACATGGGATGCATTTGCCGCAAGCATGAATACAAGAAAGGAGTACCTGACATTTGAAGAACTTTGGACTTGCTGTGCTCAAGAAGAATCAAGGATCAATGCAAAAGAGAAACCTCAAAAGAAGTACGATGATCAAGCCTTCACAACAAGATTCAAGAACTTCAGAAACAAAAGGAAGTTTGGTTCAAGGAGGAAGCCAGACCAAGAGAAAGACATCTCATAAATACAATGCTTCAACTGTCAGAAGTACGGTCATTACAGGAATCAGTGTCCCGAGCTAAAGAAAAGGAAGAAGAAACATGAAGCATCGATTGCCGAAGAAAATGAACCTACTAAGAAGACTAAGCAGGATGGAAGAGACTTCTTCTACTAAAATCTAACAACACTCTTCTTATTCTCTTGTACATATCTTGCTTGCATCGTCTTTGTACACATCTTGTATATCTATGTGTTCCAAGAAGAACTATACCTATGGAAGAACAACAAGATAAGAATGAATATCATTAGATGTTACCCATGAAAGAAGGAAATATATCATGTGAAAGCTACTACAATATAAGACCGAAATTAGAAGAGACTTGGAAAAAGAAAAGACAGAAAGAAGTCAACAATCGAGAGGAAACCAGAAAAAAAATTATGACATTCTGTAGAAGACAACAAGATAGAAGCGTGGACTCTGTTAAACAAGAGAGCCAATCAGATATTGCAGAAGACAATAAGGATACAAATGGAAGCATGGACTCTATCAGACGAAGGGAGCTGATTATATGCACTCTTACATGAAGCAAGGATTAGGAGAGAGCTAATCCTATGATCCATTGAAGATGACGAAATGTATATATCCATGGCAACAACCATGAAAAAGACAGTATGTGTTCATCTCAACCGCAGAAGAAGACCTCTTCAAAGAGAAGCCTTAAAGTATTCCTGGTTGTCCATCCAGATAAGTGAACCGATGATGAAGGTAAGAAGTGGAATCTCTAGAACATGGAATATACAAGAAACTCCATGGACCCAAGAGATAATGAAAAACATGAAGAAGAACATGAAGATTCCAAGAAAGAAAGAGGAACCAGAACAACCAGTCATTGTACCAACCTGATATGAACTCACCAATAGCAATCAAGCAGAAGGACTGAAGGTCGTGATAAAGGAAAACATTGCGAGATAAAAAATCAGAGGTTCTACCAGATGGAGGGAGAAGACTATGATGATCACTTATTCCAATACACTAGACATAACACTGCATGAGTCATTACATCATCCGCAACATCCATGAGTCAGAATTCTACATCAGATGAATGCAAGGAATGTTATCCAGAGAAATTGAATAAAGAGCATATGAAGAGCAATCTCAAGACCTTGAGGCATACTGGAAAGATACTCCTGTATGCAGATAAGAAGAAGACAACTTGGCAGAGAACCTCCAGTGCACAATAGAAGTGTGGTGAAGATTTCCTATAACATCAAGATGACTACTCAGAAGATCAGATCTCATGATGACAGAAGAAGTACCACATGGATATGTTCCAGTTATCCAACTATGATACACTCTATTGTTCACATCTACAAGAAGCCTTCACAGTGTTCGAGACTACAGTACAAGCATTACATTATCCATGATGAAGTACAGAAAGGAGAAAGTGATTCTCCAATAGACATCTCCACAGATGACCAGATAAGAATACATTTTGGTAAAGCCCATATTCAAGATGAAAGAACTTGCATACTCAAGCTAGAGCTCGTGGAAATAACTCTAAGGGAAGACTCTCCAAGCTAGAAGAAGGTACGCAAACATTTATTTTTGTGATTGAAATAACTCTCCAGTTAGGAGGGAGCATTTATGTTTGTAATAGTCCAGATTGGACAGATGCTTTCCTGTTCAGAAAGTGGATTGAGATTTCTGACGGACAGTGGCTTCCCATTGTAGTTAACATGGGAGGCAGACTGATTGCTGATGTATCATAGACAATGACTTCCCATTTATGGGGAGTGGTCTAGGACAGTCATTCTTCTTGGCATTCACTCTGAGTAGTGGTCAAGTAGAATGGTCCACCTTGCCAGGCAGTCATTCTTTCGAAGTTCACAGTTGTGAGCAGTTTCAAAGAATCGTCCGTTTGGAGGTTGATGTAGGACAGACATTCCTCGAGGGCGGACTCATTCTTTCCAGGATACACTTTGTTTAGTGTTGAAGGAATGGCCCAGGGTGGGGAATGGTCCAGACAGTTACTCCTCGAGGGAAGACTCATTCTCTCCAGGCTACACCTTGTTTGGTGTCGGAGGAATGCCCCAGGGTGGGGAGTAGTCCAGGCTCAGCAATCAGGGACAGTTAGTCCTCAAGCGCAGACTCATTCTCTCTAGGCTACACCTTGTTTGGTGTCGGAGGAATGGCCCAGGGTGGGGAATAGTCCAGGACAATCATTCCTTAGGGCAGACTCATTCCCTCTAGGTTACACTTTGTTTAGTTTCGGAGGAATGGCCCAGGGTAAGGAATGGTCCAAGCATTTCTCGAGGGCAGACTCATTCCCTCCAGGTTACACTTTGTTTAGTGTCGAAAGAATGGCCCAGGGTGGGAAATGGTCCAGGTTCAGAAATCAGAAACAATCCTTCTTCCTTGGTTGAGAAGAATGGGGCAGATAGCCTATTATTGATGTTCTATGTTGAGGGCAGACATTCTTTCAGACCTCACAGATGTGAGTGAAAGATTGGCCCAGATGATTATTGTTGATATTCTATACTTAGGGCAGACACTCTTTCAGATCTCACAGACGTGAGTGAAAGATTGGCCCAAATGTTTCAATTTTATCATAACATTGTTTCTATGCAGATGAAGACTACTGTGGTGGTAGACATTCTTTCAGATCTCACAGACATGAGTGAAATATTGGCCCAGATGATACAGTTTTTATCATAACATTGTTTCTCTGCAGGATGCTCTCAGATGTTTGTTATGAAGACTATATGACAATAGATCAGAACTACTGTGGTGAATATGTTTCACTGTTGCTGATCAAGTACTTGTGTGTTACTTGATGTGGTAGTTAACCACTAGATTGTATTTGTGTACTACGGGAATAGACACAGGTGTGTTCTATAAATTGATATTGTACCAATTGTCATAGGAGATTATCCAGTCGGATAATAATGGCAGGTGCTCGTGGAGCTACTAGTTGTATGGTCTGTTGTGCTCAAGACCATTCTATTGTTGTACTGATTGACTTGAAGACTATCAACTGTTTATTGGAGATGATAATCATTCATATGAATGATGAATAGAGATTTTCCAGACGGAAAACAGTTCAGAGCTTTTACTCCACTTGCACCACTCTATGGTGAGAGTGACTTATTCAGCATCATATTACTCAGATGAAGTATGGTTTCGAGAGATGATGCAGCTGATAGTGATGGTGATGCTCATGATCTAGTCTAGATCACTATATTGATACTACTGGGTAAATGGTATGTTTTGTGCTCAAGTCCATTACCTGTAAATACCTCTCTAGCTAGGAGGGAGTGTTAATATTATGGTAGCTGTAGGAGGTATTTACCTCTACATGTGAACCTGACGAGAATAGAAGACTCCGGGAAGCAAGAGAAACCCTAATGAATTGGCTGATAACCCTAGAAGCCTTGTCGGCTCAAGAAGATAATTTATATTAGGCTATTAGCCTCCAAGAGAAGAAGTCGGCCATAAATAATAATAATATACTGAACAGACACTATCTAGAAGGACAAGTCAGCCCCAACAAATCTGGCAGAACCAATATAAATACAGGGTGCCAGTTTTCATTTGACATATCTCAGGACTGCAATTTTCCCAGTTGGTGCGCACTGCAGTTGCAGCTGGTGCAGAGGTTTGGAGGAGGGTTGCAGGAGCAGCTGCAGCAGCAACAAGTTCAGTATTTGGCTTGGATATCTCTTGGCTAGGGTTTGGACTATCTAATCATCTTTTTGTGATGCGCTATCCTTGGGGAGAGATGCGCTGCTCTTTGTTTGGCTATCTAGCCTAGGGTTTGCTTTTGGAGGAATTCTCAGGTCAAGGTTAAGGTGCTCAGAGGGAGGATTCGGCCTGTGGTTGGGAGACAAGGGTATTGTCGCGGTAAAATGTGCACACCATCTTGTATATTCTAACATCAACTAGCTCTCAGTTTTCCTTGCAAGGCCGAGATACCACTCCTCACCGAGATGGGTATCCCAACTCCCAAAAGATAAGTCATTCAAGTATAGATTTCTGAAGTGTAATGTTATGTCCAATATAAGAGATCCCCGATCCTTCCCCTCTCTCCATTTTATAGAGTTTCAAAGTCTTTTTCTTTCCCAAAATCCCATTTAATTTAATGTTTAATAAATTAATTCATAATAATCCTCCTCGTACATGTGTCACCCATCCCCTTCATTCCTCCAAAAACTAATTTATTTAATTAATTAATTACCCTTATTTCCCTCACCCACCTAGAGTCATTCCTAGGTGTCCCCAAATTCTCTTACAGGTTTTAATGACTTTTCCCATTACCAATTTGCTAATTTAGTTTAAATTAGAAAGTTCTTAAATGATAGATACCTTACTATGTTGGACTTTCTGTTTTTTCTCTTGTGTTTCCCTTCCCTTTTTATGTTTCCCTCTTTTCCTAGTTTCCTAATTATTTTAGATTTCCCTCTTTCCCCTTTTCATTTAGAACTCAATTTGGCAGGTGTAGAAATCAACTTTTTCCCCTTTCCCTTTTTAATTAATAAATTTTAAATTATCATAATATAATAAAACAATTATTTCCCCTTTTTAAATTTTATCCCAATAGATTTTTGTGAATCAATTAAATTTCTTATTCCCATCTTGTTACAAGATTAATGAGGATTATCATCATTTTTTATTTTATTTTTGTTTTTGTAAATATATATTTTTATTTATTTATATATATATATATATATATATATTTTAAATGGATAGAAAAATTATGCCACGAGTAATTTTAGACCTAGATTTTAATTTTCGTGTTGGGCGACATTTTATTAGGGAAATTGTTTTAAAAATTATTATCACATTATTTGTCCTAAGGCCATATAGGTTCATTCATTTATCATTAACAACACGATGTGCCCTTTAGGACGCACTAGGTGCTCCAAGGGTGCCACTCACCTCTTTTTGTTTCTCTTGTGTGACGTGCCCTTCAGTACGCACCACATGCTCCAAGGGTGCCACTCGCCTCTTGAATGACTTGGTAGACATCAAAACCCTTGGAGTCAAAGATTTGCTAGGTGAACTTGTGGGAGACTAAGGGTGTGATATCTCCAAAAATAAAATATTTTTGAAATTTAAATTTATTGTAAATTTATTCCGTTTTTAGTATATTCAAATTTGGAAAAAAAATTCCATTTATGGCAATTTCAAATTTCAAATTTAATAATTGTAATTAATTATTATGACTGTTGGGAAGAGACCTGATTTGACCCAACTAACTATTTGACTATGACACTTGTATGAAAACAAAATATTTTATATTGATTGCAGGAGGACAAATGGAACAACCATGTTGAATTTAGCTGATCATGACTCCATGAGTGGGGAACATGTTGGAATTGCCCCTAGACTAATTGTTACAAGTGGAAAATCAGTGATTTGGCCATTAGTAGCCCCTGAAAATTAGGGATTTAGAAAGCTGCGAAAATCCCCAAGGGAGGGAAAAAGACCTAGGCAAATTGATAAATAGCATATGTAAGGAGGCAAGACGTTGCCGAGTATGCTGGGGAAAGGAGACTATTGGTTTTCTTGTTGTTATGAACACTGCGGATTGAGTGTGAGGTAAGAGCAACCTATTGGAACTGAAATTCATTGCTGAGAAGGAGTTTTGTTTTCAAGTTTTCCCTCATGGACTCATTGTCAGGCTAGGGGGTGAACTGTGCAAGTGATTTTGGCTGCTCGGTTCTATGGTTGGGAGGAACGTGGTTGTTCCCTTTGTATTTCCACGAGTTAGTTAAGATATGTTACTCTAATCCTTATCTGTCTGAATGATTTTATATCTGATGCACTGTACATGTTAAATCTGAACTGAAATGATTCTCTTTATCTATTTTAATGATCGTATAATTGATGTAAGGTACTGGTTGTATCTAAATTTAAGTATTTATGTTTCTGTGGGATTGTTTATGGATAAATCCGTAAGTGCGGACACAAACCGATCTCCCTAGATCCACCTAGATCTAGAACAAAACAAGACAGAATAGGACGCTTTCCTTAAGTTTTGAATATTGAATTTACTAAGAGGCAAGAATAAGTAACATACCTTATAATCACTTCCTATAGTCTTTGTTGCTCCCGCTTCGCTCCAGTGCTCTTGTGCAGTCAATATCAAAACAACACAAACCAACCAAAGTGATAGCGATAGCA
>ML778413.1:659337-670518 GCA_009831015.1 Picea engelmannii
GCTGGTATGGTGACATACCAATTGACCTTTTGGTGGTCAGTCTATCTGCCCATAAAGCAAATACCAGCTTATCATGCCATGATTTTTTATTCTCCTGCAATGTTTTCTTGATGATATTCACCAAAGTCTTGTTTGAGGATTCCACCAACCCATTCCCCTCAGGGGAGTAGGCTGTGGAATGCCCCAAACCAATGTGGTAGCAGCTGCAGAAATCAATGAGTTTCTTCGACCGAAAGGCAGCTGCATTGTCAGTAATGATCTTTCTAGGACAACCAAAACGAGACAAAATATTATTTTCAAGAAATTTGATAGTAACAGAGTCAGTGGATTTCCTGCTTGGTACAGCCTCGATCCATTTGGTAAAATAATCAGTGGCAGTAAGAATCCACTTATGTTGGCCTGAAGACGGAGGGTGTATTTCTCCAATGAAGTCAAGACCCCACTGCTGGAAAGGGGCCTCAACTGAAATTGGTTTAAGAGGTAGAGGAAGGAGTTTCCTTTTACCCTCAAACAGTTGGCACTGGTGACATGCTGTTACTTTCTTATGTACATCTGCAAACAAGGTTGGCCAGTAAAATCCAGCTCTGAGTATTTTGTTGGCTGTAGACTTCCAGTTCAAATGGCCACCACAATCTCCTGCATGAAACTCCTGCAATACTTTATCGGCTTCATCTTTTAGTAAACAATTTAGAAGAATACCAGTAGGGTCTTTCCAATACAAATTTCCTTCTAGAATACAGAATTTCAAATCCTTCAACTTTAAAAATCTAGCTTTAGTCTTAGTTAAACCAGGGGGAGCTTGTAAGTTTTGTAGAACAAAGATAAGGTCTGCATACCATGGAGAGTTTAGAAAAAACTCTTTAACATTTGGAGTCGCCATCTCGCCCTGTTCATCTGCCACATCTAGAAAATTTATGTCAAGAGCTTGAAAGTTAGATTCGGCCATCAATCTGGCAAGGACTTGGCCTTTGATCAGTTTTGTGGGCTTAATTTCTATGTCATATTCTAGAATAACTGCAATCCATTTTCCCCGTCTCCCATCAGGGTTGTCTTGTGTCAGGATATATTTTACTACCGCGTTTGGAACATAAGCTATGATGTGTGAATGAAGAATATAGACCCTGAAGTCCTTTATAGCCTTTACCAAAGAAAAATCATGCTTCTCCATAATATTATAGTTTAGGGCAGCATCTCTCAGAGATTTGCTGAAGAAAGCGATGGGTTGTTCATACCCTTCACTGTTCTTCTGCAGTAATACAGCTGCTATCGTATGTTCAGAGGCGAAAGAAAAAAGATAGAAATCTTTAGTGAAATCGGGACTAATCAAAACTGGGGCTTTTGTGAGTGCTCGTTTGACTTGTTCAAAGGATAATCTGGACTCAAAGTCCCATTTTATCTTAGCATCCTTTTTTATCATGTTTGTAATGTTTCGGAGGAGTTCAGCCAGATTAGGAATGAATCTTCGAAGAAAGTTAATTTGCCCTATAAAAGACTGTAGTTCTTTGAGGTTTTTGGGGTGTTCTATCTTCAGTATGGCCTCTATCCTACTGGGATCAATTCTGATTCCCTCTTTAGAGATGATATGTCCCAACAGTTTACCCTCTTCTAACCCAAAAAGACATTTCTTGGGATTTAAAGAAATCCTGAACCTTCTACACTTTTCGAAAACTCGTCTAAGATGCAGCAGGTGTTCATCATCGGATTGGGAAAACACAGTCACGTCGTCTATATAAACGACGATAAATTTCCCTGACTCCTCTACGAAGGCAATGTCCATTGCCCTCTGGAAGGTGGCTCCTACGTTCATCAGACCAAAAGGCATATTCACATACATGAAAGTGCCCCATGGGGTGGTGAAAGCGGTATTTTCTTGATCGTCTGGATGAACTAAGACCTGGTTGTAGCCTGAGAAACCATCTAGCAGAGAAATTCAACTGGACCCAGCCACACTTTGCAGGAGGTGATCCATTTTAGGCAAGGGGTAATTATCCTTCAAGGATGCTTTGTTCAGATTTCTGAAATCTATGCAAAGTCTGATTTCATCGATTTTCTTGCGTGTAGGGACTAAATTATAAACCCACTTAGAGAAACGTAGTGGGACTATGATCTTAGCATCGTACATTTTCTTGATCTCTTTTTCTATCAGGGGAAGCAACTTGGGATTTATCCTCCTAAGTTTCTACCTAAACAGTTTCTGGTTTTCCTTTATGGGAATCCTGTGTTGTATAATGTTGGTGTCATAGGCTTTCAAATCTTCATAGCCCCAGTCAAAAACATCTGAATATTCTTTGAATAGTTCAATGTACTTAAGATTTTGTTTTGGGGGTAAAGATTTGGATAGTTTAATCATCCTAGGTTTCTCTTCAGTTCCTATATCGCAGTCTTCTACCTCTTTCCCATGGGCTTCTAATTTGGTCTTCTTAGCTACGTCGTCATTGTCAAATAGATCTTCCAAAGGGACGAGACCTCTGGGTAAAACATTGCTTTTCAATTGCAAAACTTCAGCCTCTGGTTCATCCTCTCCTAACTCTCTGGAATCTACTGAGTCCTCTGTATCTACTGTATTTACAGTATTAACACTATCTATTTCGAACTCAGAATTATTTACATTTTCATTTTCATTCTCTACATCTATGTTTGTACATTCAAAATCGTTCTTGCATTGCAGAAAGTCTTCTATCTGATCACCATTTCCAAACACTTGCTAGTACCTGATATTATCGGGCACTGTCGGTTTGCATTTCACTTCAACAGTGTATGAGGGAGTTTGACGGAAAGGAATCTTACAGGAAGCAGCTGGCGTAGCTAATCCGTCAGCCAGGATGTTCTGTCCCCTTGGCATTGCCTGCAGGTCAACCTCACTAAAACACTTCAAAGCATCAAGGGCAGCATTCCTGTAGGCCCTGAGGTGTGGGTGTTTAGCAACATATTCCCCTTTAATTTGTTTAATTATTAATTCAGAGTCACACCTTACCATTATTTGCTTAGCACCAACCTTTTTCAAAAGCTTCAGACCGAGCATAAGAGCTTCATACTCGGCAACGTTGTTAGTGCAGTGGAAATTCAAATTATAGGAATGGTTTTCCGAATACCTTCTTTGATGATTATGCAACCAGACTCTAGCTCATGCTCCTTCTTTACTCATGGCTCCATTGAAGTCCATGCTCTAGAAATCAGCAGGGAAATCTTCTGTGATTTCATTTTCCATCTTTTCTGCCTCACCATTCTCTGGACCTTCGTCTTGACCAGCTACTTCTTCCACCAGCTGAATATCTGGCTCTTCGGTATCACAGTCATTGTATAAGATGAACGAATCTAAATCAGAATGAGCAGAGTAAAGGGGGTAATTGTGTGGTTTCTCCTGACTGTTGACCATATACTTCATTAGTGTTTCTCTGTATAACCTCCTTTGTTGTCCAAACACTGGGATAGTGGCGTAAGACATATCCAGCTGGAGGGTTCCTTTCATCTTAGCTCCCCAAGACCAGGACAATAACATACCATACTTTGGCGGGATATCTGCAACCACCACGTCCATTACCATACTTTTTGAAGGGATCTGAACCAGGGTAATGCACAAATATTTAATCAAACCAATGCATTTGACTTTGCTGGAGTCAAATGAGTGTAGATCTTTATAAGGCCTAGTGACCTCCAATCCCATTTTTTCCATTACAACTTTGGGCATCAGGTTATGTGAGGCACCTGAATCCAGCATGGAATTATGCAATATCAAATCGTGTATGTTCAAATTGATGTAAAATGGGGCTACGTCGCCGGTATCATCTCGACCGTCAACTTCAGGTCCGAAAAGGAGTTCGGGACGATCATCAACAAGGTTCACCGTGTCTGAATGAGTCACTGATCCAATAGTCAAAGCCTTGGTGCCTATGTCTAGTTCAATGGCTAACTCTTTTAGTACGTTTGAACGATAACCGCCTCTGCTTATCAACTCAGTCAGTGGGACGGGAATTTTAATTTTGGCTAATTTTGCCTCCAGGCTAAAAGGTGTGGGAGTGCGGGTCTGACTCGTTGATTCTGGTTGGTCCACCACATTCTTCCGCTCAGAAGTGCTGGGCAAATTAGCAGGTGAAACTTCGAGTTGTGCCTATCTTTTCAGTATGGTGATGTTTTTATTCACCGGAGCGTCAGCTTTATTCTTCTCAGGGACCTTATCAGGAGTCTTTTCGGTAGAAGGTTCAGGAGTTTTCTTGGATTCAACTGTTTTTTGTGTTTCGGTCGCCTTCTTGGATGAGGCCTCTAATGTTTTCCTGTTGTGAGGATCATACTACCTGATGTGCCTCATCTCCAGTTTCCTCACTTACCTTTGTTTGATTTAGAAAAAAAAGTTCCTCCTCTTCTCGAGTGAGGAAGATGGCCTCATTATCGTGAATGCCCATAAGGTTAATGTTAGTATCCTCCAATTCTTCAATTACTTCCCCCCCATCATCAGCATAGTTTTCCTGCAGAGGAGGTCTAATCAGTTGATCTTGACCTCTTAGTTCTCTTTGATCCCTGGGATCTCTCTGATCTCTTTGATCTCTTGGATCCCTTTGCCTGATTTGAGGAGGGTTTCTCCTGGAATTGGGGTTCCTAATCTAAGGAGAAGGTGTGTCATCTCTCAGAGGATTTATGTCTGAAATATCCGTTCTTTCCAATAATAAAGCCAAAGACCTGACTACAGTATCCATTTTGGAATCGTTGTTAGACGTGGAAGGTTCTTCCTTGATCGTGACTCTCCTTTCAGTCCTTTGACGTGCTCATTTTGCCAATAGATTGGCCTCCACACTGATAGCGCTCTTTTGCATATCTTCGAGGGTGGCATCATTTATTTCTCTTAATTGGTAAGACATGTCAGCATCGAATCCATACGGGAATTTAATTAATGCCAAACCCTGGGGAGGTTTAATTTCAGTGGGGATTGCATTATATAAATTGTTAAAACGGGTACATTAATCTTGTACCGTCTCACCTTGGTTTCTTTTTATATTCTCGTATTCTGACAGTATTTGGAGAGGGTTTTTATTTACCTCCCATCTGTCAAGAAAACTTCTCTGGAATGCGACAAGGTCAGGGATTGACGTGGCAGGTAAGGCTTTGAACCATTTTTTGACGTCTCCTGTCAGACTCTGGGCGAACAGTCTAATTTGAACGTCAACTTCGTCAACTTCTTGTAAATCTAAGTAGTCGTTCATTTTATCCACGTGTTGTTGTGCGCTTAATGTTCTGGTTGCATCGAACTGTGGAAGTCTAGTCTGATAGTCTTGGGGCATGGCATGTAGTGCTGCGGCTAACACCAAAGGGGCATATCGAGCGGCCATGACGGGTGGAGGAGTTGGGACGACGACCTGGGTGGTCGGGGAGGTAGCGACGGAAGACGAAGTTGATAAAGGACTATGCGGCACTGAGGTAATGGTTTGTAGTTTATTCGTGGGAGACAAGACTTCAGGGGTTCGGGGTTGCAACGCAGTTGAGTCAAAGATGAGCTTAGACGCAAAAGTTTCAGACCATGTTCTAACAAGGTTTCGTGGTGGGAAAAGATCAAGATCAAGGTTTTGAAAGGTATCTGGTTCTCCTGAAAAAGAAGGAGACTTATGAAGGAGAGTACAACTCGTTGAACTGGTAGCTAAGGCCTTTCGCCTTAACAACTGATCGGGATTATCTATCGCTGTAGAGGGTTCAGGGTCAGGATGAGATTGAGTGTGAACTTTCTTGGGAGCCAGAACTCTTTTTGGTTTTTATATATATTTTTTTATTTTTATTTTCTGGTGAAGGAAAACTAGGGGCGATTTCTACGCTGTCGTCGTCTAGCTTCCACTTGTTCCTGAGTAGCTATGTCTCGTTCAATGGCTTCCCATGAACGTTTGAGTTCTTCCCGGATATTGGCAGTTTTGAGGATTATGTCGAAAAGGTTTGACGCAATATGCGTTTGATTCGCTAAGCCGGGATCGATATTAGGTTGTACTGTTGCAGGGACAGTCATAGAGGAGTCATAAACAGGGGGAAGAGTTTTAAAGGGAGATTCCGAAAATAATATGTACAGAGTTAATTAGCCTCTAATCATTACTTTCTTCTCAGAGTCAAACTTTATTTGAGGGAAGAAAAGTGAGGTATTCAGTTTTAGTTCTTCCCCAGTATGGTCGCCATTTATGTTAGCACTTGGTAAATTTCCTAGAGGTTGAAATAGAAGAAATCTACAGAGGTAACCTTAACCAACCGCTTTTAAAGCTGGGATCTATCCCTTCCATCTTCAGAGAGGGATATCTCTATATGATTTAGCTTTGTTTATTAATTTATATATTAGGCTAGGTAAAGGCACGAGTTTTGTTTTGTTGTAAAAGGGTTTTTGAATTGGTTGGGACTGTTTACACATCCATTGGGCTATGGGGTCTGTATCTAATAAAATCTGAGATGCAACCAAAAACACTGAAGAAATCCTTCAAAAGGCGAGATAACACATTCACTGGATCTTTAATAATTTAAATGATGATCAAAAGAAAAGATAAGGGAAACAACTCCAACTAACAATCACTTAAGAATCTCTTAATTGAAGATATTTAAAAGATGAAAATTAAAATCTTTAGAATCAGAAATAGGGTATCAAAGATAAATCCTGCAACATAACGCTATTCGTAAAGATTAGTTATCGAAAAACAAGACGATTATAGAGCAATAAAACATTTAACTGAGAAAATCACATCACCAGTGAACATGCGCAGGAATCCTGTAAAGTGCCTCTTCTTTATTAATGGCAGATCTCTTCAAAAATAGTACAGTTTGACAGCAGTAGGGTGTGCGAATTAACAACCATCAATACATTGAAAAATGAAGCATTTATAAGTCAAAATACAAACGTTCCTGTCATAACTGATCAGGACGTGCCCATTCTATTTTTAGTGTAACTAACTTAACTAATCAAAAACTATTTGGTGACTCATCACAACTGTTTGTTGAACTTCTGGGGTAGGCTGTTGGTGAGGTGCCTTCGCCACCTCTTCTGACTGGACAGGTGACTGGATCGTGACAACTCATCTGCTAATCTAGCAGATCGCACAGCTCCTCCCATCTGATATGCCCTGGCACTGTGACTTTAAGCAACCTCTTGTACACTTCATCCATGTCTGTGTACTTAGAAAATGTGGGCTTGATGACGAATATGTGTTTAATTTCGTGTTGGATACTAATATCCAACTGCAATGCCTCCATGAAGGCTCTACCTGTGATACTCCCTTGTACCCCTGCAAACTTTGAACTGTCCTTAGATATTTCTGTCAACCTTTTCTTGTAGTCAGGGAGCATCATTAATTTATCATTGATGACCTTCATACCAGGCAGGCCCTTCCTTTGCAGAGCATCTATCTTGTGGAAAAACTTTTGCACTCCTTGATACATAACTTGGATTTTCTCCTCAAGATGAAGCATGAGGCCTCTTTTGGTCAGAACTCTTTTCACCTCCAATATAGTTTATGTCCTGTCCTCGATCTTAAATTCTTCTAGTTCCTCCCTGGTATTTGAATTCAGGAACCTTATGATTTCATTAGCTTGCACTGGCATGTCTCCCAAATCCGTTCTGATTTTCTCCACTGCCTGTTTGCTCCTCCCAAGCAACTCATTTTGTTCAAACATAATTTGAACCTTTGGCCAGATTTCATTTATGGACTTGGAAATATCGGTCCACACAATCTCTTTGATCTCAGACAAGGTCTTCCCTACCATTGTCTGCTTGTGGAGTTGCTGTAACTCCTTCTTCATTTGCTCATTCACCTATTTCTCTTTGGCTAGACTTATCTGGAAAGAAGTCTTTAGCTCTTGGAGATTTTCCACTTCTTTCTTGAGCCTACTAATTTCAGACTCTTGCAAATGCATTCTCTCCATAGACTTGGCCAGGTCTGTTGTTCCTTCTGGCAGTGTTGTAGATGGAATGACTGTCACTGTTGCTGTGCTTAATCCTGCAATTGGGATAGCACTTAAGGGGATGCCTTCCATTGTCTTTGCCTGCTCTCTCTCTTTTAACAGTTTTTCCATCTCAGCTTCCATCTCCTTTAACTGAGCATTCTTCTCCATGAGTAATTTCAGCATTTCATCCTTTTCCCCTTCTTTTTCGGCTATCTCCTTCGTTTGTGGGTCCTCTGTTGGAGGGAACTTTAGCTGCTTCCTTAAGGAAGCGATGTCAACATTTTTATTTTTGATCATTTCCTCAGCAGCCTTGACGTTAGCAGGGTCGTAGCCGATCTTGAGGACCAGCTCCTCCAATGTCTTGATTTTGTTGTCCTTTGCGAAAGATGATATTTTCTCCATCTTCAGTTGGGTCTAGGCATTGCTCAAAGATATCCAATATTTTGAAGCAGAAGCTATAGCGTGGGCTAAAGTGTGGAAAACCATCTCGTCGTTCTGCTTATGCAGATCCATCTGGTCCGCTGGGTGCACGTCCTTGGCCTAGAACTCGACGGTAACCCTTTTGTAATCGGATATCACTTTGGGATACGACACTTGTGCGTGGAGGTAGGCCATATGCATCCTACCTTTCTCTGTATCGAATGCCGAGAGAAGCCTGTGTTGAGCTGTGGATGACCGCTTCTGGAATTCGGCATAAGTGCTGCTGGTTAGAGTCTGGTTCTTCTTTTTTATCAGGTCATATTTTTCAAAAATGCCCAATTTGGGCCCAGTCT
Source organism: Picea engelmannii (assembly GCA_009831015.1). Taxonomy (NCBI): domain Eukaryota; kingdom Viridiplantae; phylum Streptophyta; class Pinopsida; order Pinales; family Pinaceae; genus Picea; species Picea engelmannii. Next base: position 668,007 of record ML778413.1, read on the forward strand.
TGCTTGGTGGAGTATCTGTGGGAGAGTCTGTGGATTTTATAGCTGATGCTATAATTGCCTTGTGTTGACTCGAGCCGAAAGGTAGAATGGTGGGCTTGACCCCTGGGGTGGTCACTGTGGTGGTTGTGATCTCTTGTTCCACTTTCGTGCCTGTCGTGGGAGATGTCCTTGGCTTTTTGGCGTGCATCTTAAACTCCTCCGATGACACCTCTGTCACGGGAGACGACGATTCTTGTTGAGGCCTCTTTTCCTTGGGATTTTGAGGTGTGGCAGTGAGTGGCGCGCTTGTTGAGGGTACCTGCCTTTCCATCTCGACAGCTGGTTCCACTTCCACCAACGTATCAGGCTCCCATTCTGTTTGATTAGAAAATCTCTCAATTTCCGGCTTGGGCTCATGCGCATATGGGGCATTCTTATTTTTTATTCTCATCTCGGAAATGATCCCGCAGGGATCATAATGCCAGGTGAAACTTGTAAGGAATTTCATTTCCCTTAACATTTTGTCTGCTTCATCAGCCGCGCCTCTACTATTGCATATGAATGAGCCTATTTTCCCTTTAATCCACAACTGTTGCTTCTTTTTAAGGGAAACAAAGTGAATATCATCATAATTCATAATTTTTCTAATATATTCCAATGCAAAAATCCTTACCGGTATATATCTCGGAAGCTTGTACGGTGCCAACTCGCACCCATAAACTCGGATCTCGGAGTGATTCTGATACAAGTACCAGTCGCCCGTCTTCGCATTGTCCGAGAGGTGTAGGATTCTCCGGACTTCGTCATTTATTTGTGGCTCAGGCATGCCACTCAACATACTTACCACAGGGTGGTAAAACTGATCAATGAACGCTGTGAAGTCGTATTCGACATAATTGTGTTTCAGAAGAGAAGTCCACGCTGTGACTGGCTGTGGCCTCCCGTCGGTGTCCATCTTCTGCATGGAGAAATTTAACCTGTCTTCTTGGAAGTAGACGAACATGTAAGCCAGGATGAATGAATACCTAAACATGCCCTCTGTGGTGGAATTCACCAATTTTTCATGGATGTTAGTGGCTAGGAAAGCGTTGTAGTTGAACTGCGTGGTCGGCTGTTCATCATTTGAGAAGATAGATAGAAAACCCAGGATGGGTTCGTCTACCCATTGATTGGAATAGTACCCAAGCAGGGCACACAGGGAAGAAATAATTTGATTTCCTTTGGTGGAAAATAAAGAGGAAGGGTACGGGGGATTGGTGGTCGAGAGTGGAGCAGAAGTGGGGACGAAAAGCTCCACTATGTGAGCTCTTTGCGGGAAAGTCATTTTTTGATAAAGCTCAGTGAGGATTTCTAGGTTGAATGGGGACGCAGATTCTGGACGGGTTATTTGCATCATCTGGTCGATATCTTCTGGGGTGATGAAGAAGAGGACGTCCCCAGACGAAGAAACAATGTCTTTCTGGTCGGGGACGTAGTGGGCTTGGAATTTGAGGGAAAATTCTGGGAAATGGTGAATTTGGGGTAACAGATAGAGTGGCAAATTGGACTCTCAGAGCCCAATTTCATCGCTCTGGTCTAGGAAGACTTCTCGGAGCCATGACTGCAGATCAGAGAAATCAATACTGCATATAGTGTCCGCTATCAAGCGATCTTTGTCAACCAGAGGGATTTTATCCAGGTCAACCGGAGGGGGAACGAACGGATTCTCTTCCTCTTCAGCTTGATTTTTCTTAGACACCATTTCGGCAACTGTACCTGCACCAAACAATACGTTAGTGGGGTCAATTGACTGTAGGTGAAAAGGATGCGGGGAGCAATGGAGGAAAAGGAGTTTTCTGGCGCGATGGATGAATAACGAATACAAACGAGAACGGTAGTTTTATTTAAAAATGAGTCGATCGGACGCGGGAAAACGATCAGTGTGACAACAGGTATGTTATCCAGTTATTAATGGACAACGGGCCACTTGGGGTGATATGGCAGGTGATGGTGACCAGAGTGTATGGACGACTGACATGGAGGTTTATGATTGGGGGTAAAATTTTCCAAAGGTGGTTGTCCATGAATGAAGGGGGTTATGGTACTGACAACGTGTACTGACAGCAGTTACGGGATGGGACTTCGACCCGGGAGCAAGTCGGACAAGTGGACTTAGTGGAGGATGACGTCCAGGGGCGATGGGGTGTCAGACAGTAAGTGGAGGATGGGACCTATGGACCAATAGAACAATGACACGAGTACCATGGGGCCCCCGCCGTAAGGAATATTTGTTCCGGACCCCCCCCCCTTTGATTAAAAGAAGAATGCCAAGGGGGGTCCGGAATCCATCGTGATCCGTTGATCTGCGCGCCGGATCTCTGACCGTAGATCTTAGTCCGTTCTTTAATACCAATTCCGGACCCCCCCCTCCATTAAAGGAAGAATGGAGGGGGGGGTCCGGAATTCAATGTGGATCCTCAATCCAAGCGCTCCGCTTAGAGTCGTTCATATCTGTGCCTGTGTTATAACCAATTCCAGACCCCCCCCCCCCCCC
>ML778413.1:677690-710943 GCA_009831015.1 Picea engelmannii
AGATACATTGTTGTGGAAAACAATAACTCATTATCATTCCTTTCATGTTTAAGGAACATACTGTTAAACAATTGTCAAATTGACATATCAAATCTTGATAAAAAAAATTGAAAAATAGTCATTAGAAATATAACAAAATTATTTACAAGTTTTGTATTTACTGTAAAGTGAAATTCTAAATAAAAAAAGTAATTTTGTATGCCGGAAGTTGAAGAACTTGTGAAAATATAGTTTTTTTTGTCATAAAACAAGCAAAAGTGTTACCCATCTTCATGATTTTACCCGGTAAGAAAGGTACAATAGAACTTGAAAGAAGCATAGGATGGACAAATGAGTTATGTAGATCATAAAATAAGACACTTGGAATTTCAAGTGGGAGACCATGTTTGCTTGAAGGTCAAAGCCCGAAAAATCTCATTGAAGTTAGGGAACTATGCCAAGATGGCACCCAGGTTTTGTGGGCCCTTTGAGATACTAGCTCGAATTGGACCCATAACATATCAACTTGCACTTTCGGCTAATCTAAGAATTCATAATGTATTTCATGTTTCTTTTTTGATAAAGTATATTCATGACCCTACTCATACGATTGATTGGAACTTGGTGCAGGTGGAACCCGAAGGCGAGTTCCAGGTAGAACCCCTGCGCATTCTGGACCGGAGAGAAATAACACTTTGTAACAGAGCCATTGCTCAGGTAAAGGTGCAATGGAAGCACTTTAGTCCCGAGGAGGCCACTTGGGAGTTGGAGGGAGATTTATAGAAATCTCATCCAATCCTGTTCCAAGAAAGGAACGAACACTGAGGATAGTGTTTTACTGAAGGGGGAAAGGATGTGATATCCCCAAAAATAAAATATTTTTGAAATTTAAATTTATTGGAAATTTATTCTATTTTTAGTAAATTTGAATTTGGAAATTTTTTGCCATTTATAGAAATTCCGAATTTCGAATTTAATAATTGCAATTAATTATTATGACTGTTGGGCAGAGACCTAATTTGACCCAACTAACTATTTGACTATGACACTTGTATGAAAACATAATATTTTATATTGATTGCAGGAGGACAAATGGAACAACCATGTTGAATTTAGCTGATTATGACTCCATGAGTGGGGAACATGTTGGAACTACCCCTAGACTGATTGTTACAAGTGGAAAATTAATGATTTGGCCATTAGCACCCCCTGGAAATTAGGGATTTAGAAAGCTGCGAAAATCCCCAAAGGAGGGGAAAAGACCTAGGCAAATTGATAAATAGCATACATGAGGAGGCAGGACGCTGCCGAGTATGCTGGGGAAAGGAGACTACTAGTTTCCTTGTTGTTATGAACACTGCGGATTGAGTGAGAGGCAAGAGGAACCTGTTGGAACTGAAAGTCATTGCTAAGAAGGAGTTTTGTTTTCAAGTTTTCCCTCATGGACTCATGGTCAGGCTAGGGGGTGAACTGTGCAAGTGATTTTGGCTGCTCGGTTCTACGGTTGGGAGGAATGTGGTTGTTCCCTTTGTCTTTCTGCGAGTTAGTTCAGATATGTTACTCTAATCCTTATTTGTCTGAATGATTTTATATATGATGCACTGTACATGTTAAATCTGAACTGAAATGATTCTCTTTATCTATTTTAATGATCGTATAATTGATGTAAGGTATTGGCTATATCTAAATTTAAGTATTTCTATCTATGTGGGATGAATTAGTTACAGATATAGTGAAATCATTAAAATCTGTATGTGTCCAATAACTTGAGCGAAGACTGTTCAATTACATGAATATGTGCAGTCCACTCTACTATAGAATAGTTATAAATCATTTCTAAAATCATCTCATGGCAGCCTCTACGATTGAATTAGAACCTGTACGAAAGTTATAAATCATTTGATATCCTCCTAGAATAATCAAATGGATTTTTATGATTAAGTTCTGGAGATGTTCCCTGAAATGAAAACTTAAAGCAGAACCATATATGTATCAATGGACTTAAACAAACAAACCTATTTACAGGTATACATCTAGCTCTGTAATTAAATTGTTTAAGTTGAATTGTATATATGCGTCAATGAACTTGGAAAAGAAAATCTATTTACAAGTATACATTTAATTCTGCAATTTAATTCCTAGGCAGAATTTCCTAGACAGAATTATCTATACAGTTGGATTTGAATAGAACTAGAATAGTGAAGTATATGGGAATGAACATAACTAAGGGAGGAAGTCACTCTAAACCCAATTATATAATTATATGAATTTCCTATTACATGAATGAAAAGTTATGTATGCTAGTATCCTACTACAAGAAAGTGAGTAATGATTTTAACATATACAATATCGATGCACGATGCAAACAGAATGTATACATCTTATATATGCTTTGAACGGTCACTATTGTCTATACAAAGGTAGGGTATTCCAATTCGACTATATCGACAGTCTTGCTGAGAGAAACAAATGTTCTTAAAATTTCATGAATGTAGCATTACTACGTTTTGGGCAAACAGTTGTGAGATTGTAAGATATACTTTAAATTTCTTATTATGCTCAAAAACTATTTAGGAAATTACAAAGTAAACTCAATCTATTCAAAAAAAAAATGAAATATTTTGAAGGACAAGAATTGATAAAACTCAGAAATCTAGAGATGCGAAACCCTCTTTATTGAACGATCATCTTTGGGTAAGTTTAGAAGATACAAACTACGTTAACGAGAGATCATTCATACAGACATTAATGAAATCAAGAAAATGATGTTTCCTATAACTTAAATAGATATTCATGAATACATGAAATTACAAAGGTAACAAACAGAACACCGAGGATAATTTTTTCCGAAACGCTTTTTCTTTAAAACAACAAGTTTCCTCTGATGATAAGCTTAATAGATTAAATATGTCCCTCTAATAGTAAACTTGGATCTAGTTTCACCAATTTTAGTGTTTAAATAACAATTTATTTCCCTACACCATGCATGACTATACCCATTTCCATTAAATGGAACAATAATGAAAACAAATCAAGCTTTAACCCACAGACATCTGATACAGGAAATCAGAGCATGGGAAATGTTACTTAATATCAAGAGAAATCTATGAATAGAAACATGGCCTCCATTCTTTGGAATTGAAGAGCTAGTTTGAGAGCCACTATCATGGAACCCGAGTACCTTTTTCATGATGGGTAGGGGCTAATACATGCACCTTGGGTGGTCATAAACCCTGCAAGTTTCATCTCTGAAAAACATTAGCAAAATACAGAGTAAGACTTTAAACTTAGATTGAAAGGTAAATTCATAACCACAGCTATGTCTAGTGATACTCAACTTAGGAGCCGAAACTCAGCGTCCACCTGTTGTTGTGCCCCTGTCTTATAAATGACCTTGGCCGATGGGGAGGATGGTCCCTGGAACTTCTGATGGGTACCCTCGCAACAGGCAGAGTCCCATCATTAATACAGAGAATCATATTTTTTTTATCAATTAATTTGGAAATAAAATAATAGCAGTGTGAGTTCAAGATTTACACCTTCTTAATAAACCCTTTTACGAATATATGGAAGAGCATAAGGAAAAAAATCATACACAAAGTCAAGAGAATTCTTGCAGAAGGTACTCTAACTTAATGAGAGATAGGCCCCCGTTAACCCACTATCATACTTCAAACAGTTTGTATTAGTCACAGATAAAGTTAGAGAAGTTAAGATATAAACTTGACCCTATTTTTAGAACCTTTACCTAGCCTAGGAAAGGACTTCTCTGAACTATTCTAAGTTACTTTCAAATACAGTTACTAGCCACAGGGTCAAAACCAGAAATAATTCCACGAGGATACAAACAACAGACCGCGATGTATAACAATAGGTTAAAGATGTAAAGATTAGCGACTCAAAAATATAGTGGGAAAACCTCATCTACAGCTGGTACCAGAATAGAAATACGTAGACTTCGAACATTATCGTCGGGAGGAAAGGGAGCCATTAAAATCAAAGTAAGGGTTACAATAAGTAAAGGTTTTCATCTTAATCAAACCCTGAACTCTGGTTTCAAATTTAAGATATGATAGCTCTCATGGACACTTACCAGGAAGTCGTTTGTGTCGTCGGCTTGACCAAAATTTTATCGCAAAGGTGGTATCCCTTCCCTGCTGAGGAATGCATAATGCAGAACCCTTCCCTTCAGAGTCACAATGGAAAGAGAGGAACCGCGTAACCCTAAGAGGAGAAGAGTACTACTCATATTAAACACTGAAGGTACGAGCCATGTGCTAGGGCAAAGTTGGCACACCAGGATTGGGAGTGGCAGGTGGGAGAGCCATCGGGACTATTGTTTAGAGGACCCTAATGAATTACAAGGACAGAACTTTAACTCCTCCTCGCAGATACATCTCTCTCCCTTATCAATGAATATGCGAAGTTAATATCAGTGATTGCGTGACTGTCCAAGTGGAAATAGCCAGTCACTAACCTTCTGTCGAGTTAGTTATCATTCTGTTACCTCCATTAGTGAGATGAGAATTAGTTACAATGTAGTCATGCAGAGAATTGTGCGGGGATTGGTCTGGTTTTCAAATCGTTATGATGGGGAACTAAAAGTGTCATAACCACGATGGAGCCATTAAAGAAAATACATTGAAGCGACTCATGCATTGTCATTAATATCATTAACCTGTTCCCTGATACGTGTTATGTTAAGGGTATAAATTCTGATATACATAAAACTAGGTAGGTGTCCTAGTATTAATTCTCAAGGGTATAAACTTGTACACAAAATCTAAAGAGCCCAATATTAACAAGGGATTTAAAACTTGAATCCTATTATATAGGTGGATATATGTATTGTATTGGTATCTATTTAATAATATATGAGTTCGAGAAGTACTAGTAATTGTTGGGAGCCTCTCTTACAAGTTGTTAAGTTAGTATGGCATAAGGTTTTACTCTTTTACAAGTAGATAACCAGGCTTAAATCAGAGAAAAAATTTAAGTATCCATTCTACAATTTTATTAAACGAAAATACTGGGGATTAATGTACCAAAAAGATATATTTTTTTTATGTTAATTTGAAGGTATATTACAAAGGGCCTCTAAGGAATAAGGCCCCCACCTTATTTCACACCCCTTATTGTAGTCTACCCTCATGGCATCGCGGGTCTTCTCGAACTAGGTAGTTGTTAACCTACAGTTCGAGCCACGGTGAGAGTGCTAGTAGGCCGTGGCATGGATGTTGTCCAAACCTTTCCCTAAACATCTCTGGTAGTCTTGCATGATCCCTCTACTCCACATGTGAGTCTGTTCGGCAAGCTATCATCAACCTGCATCATCAATGAATCATGTCAGAAATATATCCATAATCATATCATATAATCATATGCACTTATATCACATATAAAACAATCAAACCCCATTAGTTCATTCCTTGACTCGATCCAGAGTGCAAGGGGTTCCGTCAATGCCTCTGCATCCTCGAGGTTCGAAATCCTACACACTTAGTAAAACCGAGTCAATAGCACCTATGTATGTCAATGCAGCAAAACAACATGACATCAACCCATAATGCCTCATAATCAAATTCAAATGTTTTAATAGCATAATAATCTGGATCACTTGTGAGAAAGTGTCCTCAAAGAATAAGTTCTCTCAGTGCGCCAGAGAGAGATGTTACAGAAACTCTCCGAATTATAATTATTGAAACTCTGTGAATTATAGGCTTGTGAAACAAAGTTATTCAATCAAAATAGATCAGCTTCTTCTTTTCTGTTAGATTTGTTGTGTTTTTTATGGTTGATTTTATGTTCCATCCAAGGACGAAATCCTCATGTTGAAGATAATCTTCACTTTTATGCATACCAACAATATCACAGTTAATAAATTGGCTTAAATAGTTATTTTCCTCATATGTCTCTGAATCTCCATAATGTTGTCTTAACATCATTGATTCTTTCATAGGTTAATGAACCTTGTTTTAAGTGAATATGCTTTGAGCATTGTCGAGTCAGAAAGTCTTAGACAACCTTTACTATGAGGAAAACCATCAAGCTTCAAGGGTGAGCATAAAGCATAACAATAACGAGTATTTACACACGGATGACAAACATTAAAAAAATGTTTAACAAAATAAAAGAGTAAACACAATTTCTTGAAGTGAATAACATGGTTCTCAAATGTTGGGATGGATTTTGAACCCACTGAGTGAGGGGAATCTGCAGCTAGTACCCTAGCACTACTATAACTTGCGTATTGCAACCTTCTGTTCGAAACTCTATCATCAACATTCTTGTAATATATAATTTCTAAAGATGTTTCTCTTGAATGGGTTTCATCCTCCTCTTCCCCACGCGATAATGAGGAAAACTTTTTTTCATACTGCTCTTCCACCGATAAAACCATGTTTTTATTACATGAATTACCTTTGGCATATAATAAATAATTTTATAAAAGTACACTATATTGTATTCCAATCCTTGGACCTCATTCGCTTTTCTTGAAAACCTGACATAAAGCATAACCCTTCAGTGCGTTTTACATCAAATCAGATCTTCGACCATATTACTCTCGGATCTACAACGCCACCAAGTTAAGACTTACCGTGCAAATCAATATACTCACAAACACAACAAAAACTCAAAAATACACATGAATTTGTCAACACGCAAAAATACTATATATTAAAAACTTGAGTTATGGGCATTATTACAATAACTTGATGAACTTCTTCTCCAATGGCTTCTGAATAACTTCTGCAATTTACAAAAGAGAGAGATTGATCTCTCATACTTCTTTGACACCTTACCATTGTTTCTTATATCTCATCTTACTAGAGACTCTAACATATATAGATAAATACCAAAACTTATTGTAGAAGTAAAACTACTGAAAACAATTAAGATCACATTAAATTTTGAGTGACTCTCATCTGCATAAAAGAGCTCGTGAAATAAAAATATCATCTCATTAAATAAGCTCCTACTAACTCTCTTGATTGATGTGTCTGACAAACAAAACATATATATTTTCCATGATAGATAGAGTCATCTCAGGAATTTTAATTAATATCTCCAACACTCCCTCTTAATTCTAAGTAGTTGATTTTACCAATAAAATTTACATCAAAAATTTAAATTGACATGTCGTGTCAAACATATGTTACTGCGCGGTTGAATCCTTAGTTTCTAAAATGCACCTCTTGCCAAATATTTTGGGAAAATATCTACGAATTGTTCTTTTGACCTGTAAAATTCTAAACAAATATATTTTTTGTTCAGAAATTCTATGATAAAATGATACCTTGTATCAATGTTCTTGGTTTTCTTGTGAAACACATCGTTCTTTGATAAGATAATGGAGGAATTGTTGTCAAAAAATATTGTAGTTGGTTCCTGTTATTCCTACAACAAATATTTTGACATTCTTCTCATCCAAACAACTTGACAAGATGCACTTGTAGCCGCGACGTACTGATCTTCTGCTAAAGAAAAAGTTGCAGTGGGTTTCTTCCTTGATGCCATAATACTATGCATGTTTTCGAACGAAATGTGTACCTAGGGGTACTATAATATACCTCTAATTTGCCATAAAAAAATTAATTCTAAGGTATACTAAAATCCATTTCGCTTAATAGCTTCATAACAAATAGGGGATGTTCATCCTAGTTAAGGATTTAAAGTCCATCTACCATACGATGACAACCTATAATAGATTCAAGTTAAGCACAAAACTTAAATAAGGGGGATCCTTCAAAAGTCCTACAACTTTTCTTTAACACATGTTTAAACTATATTTATTTATATAGTTGTTTTATACCTACACCTAGGTTTCGTAGTTCTAATTTCCCCTTAACACTTAACTTCTTTGTTTGTGTGCAAAGCTATCTCCTTTGATATAAAAGGAGATATCCACCAAAGGAAAATAGGTCTTTGGAAGACATACCCAAAACAAGATAACGTACAAGATCTTAAAATTAATCAATAACACCCTAGGTCGTTGAATGTATTCCTCTAGTAAATTTTTCATGGTTACAAATCTCCTAAACACTAAGCTTAACACAGTTTGGGTGAGGAATTCTCGTGCGAAAACTCTATTCGAATGAGACTTAACTAAGCATTATACTAACCACCGAAGACAACAATAGTAGTCCAACTGAAACAAAACAGTTAGCCTCCAACTATACTCGATTAGACACTTCTTGAAAAGAGACAGTCATTTAATGTGTAGTTTTGATTATTAAGGGAAGGGGATGTGCTTGTCAGAGAAGTTGAGAATATTCCTTTATAATCAATGCAAGTTCTGTGTATGCAGGTTATGCTGACCTTCCCACATGTCCTCCCTCTAGTCTCGTGTTACCAAGTGTTCCCTAGCACATGGCCCGACCAACGCCATACTTCAACATTTACTCTGATAGATCATCCTCAACTTAGGGTTAGACGAGTTCCTTCCTTGTCATTGTGGCTCTCCGAAATGGACTCTGTGTGTTGTCCTTCGGTGGGGAAAACTATCATTCCGGAGGTGATTTGCCCAACAATCCAGACGACAAGGCCCGTCTCACTGGTAAGTTTCTAAGAGGCTATCCTTAAGTAGAGGAAAAACTTTTGAAGTTTCCATTTAGTGAATGCCCTTTTCATTCTATGGATCCTACCACCAAGTTTATTTACATATCTCCCTACATTTATCCCTTAATGATAATGTTGGATATTCTGCTGGGTCAATCTTATTCTGAAACTGGGCTTGGATTATTCATACATTTCTATTTTTCTTTTCGTCTCCTCGTTTTCAATATTTCCCGAGGCCTACCAACTAACCCCCTGGTAATTTTAGTTTAGGTTATAATATGCCAAGAATCATTCTCCTACATGCTCCTTCCTAGTAGTTGTACAATGAGACCGGACTTGGCCCAAATGAGGTTTCGTAAGACTTGCTGGTATACCATGTGTGTAACACCTCCTTATGTTTTGTTTTGCGAAGGTTGAGTCTACCCGACAGTATTATACTTAGATCCTTAGTTGACCAAGAAATCCTATAGTGAATTTCTTACTTGGTATAATTACGCAGTTTCTAGAACCATCTCACGGTATGTGAATTTTAAGTTGAAAGTTATGTGTATACTTTACAAGGAATGTTTTCGTCCATCGAAAGAAGGTCGAACAATAAATTTTTCTTTGTGATGGTAATACTGGCAGTTGTATGGCAACCTATCGAGGTTTGTTTATGACATTCTCGGTGTTGATTGTTTGATTCATCCTTACTCTTTATAATTTGATTTTAGAAAGGTTTAAAAACATGTCTTAGACACAACTTGACTTATACCATTTATGCATTAAGGGAAATTAAGACTATCGTCTATTTCACTTTATTAGTTTCAATGGTTATTGTAACTATCCCCTTTTTATTTTATTTTGTTGTTTAAAGTGTTGGTATAAATCACTAATGGTGGGTCTTGTTGATATGAGGTACCCATCCGGGATTCGCTACACCCTCCTCGGCTCAACCGTCTACCCAGATAGCAAGTGACGAGACAAGGATCCGAGCCCTCACATCCAAAAAGATGAGTGTCTCTGGAAAGGAAGATTACACTGTTGGATAAGGTTATCATCCTGTTGTTGTTTTACGTTCCTTTCCTTCAACTAACAGTTAATAATCACAGGGTTTATTTATTTATTTTTCTTTCTCTGTAGGATTTTCGGTCTACGCAAGCCCTGGAAACCCGCCCCTGTATTTAGTGGAAAAGGTAAGTGGGTTCCAAAACCGTATTTTCTTAGGCTAAAATCTGCAGGTTCTAAGCCATACAAAGGATATCGTGGCCTCGTCGAGTTTATTAAAAAAGAAAACTAAATTTTGTCTCGTCTTTGGTAATGTTTTTCTAAAGTACCCCCCAGGTCGTATTTCCATTGTTGGGAATAGTACCAGTACTTACACATGTATTAAACCCATGCTTGATTTTGAATTGGATCAAAATATGTAATATAATTCCTTATTTATTGACTGGTGGTACTGATCACAAATACTCGGGATGGCAGGTTGAATCATAGCAAGTCCATTCCTTAAAAAATCGAGAAATGTATTTACTGTTTAAGAATGAAAGGATAAAGTTTATACAACTTGGCTATGACAGTTCCATTTAACTATTTTGGTACTAAAATGTTCCGAGAGTTTAGCTTATAGTAATAGAACTACTGGTACTCTTTGATTTCATTATATTCGATTCATATGGAAGAATATGAGTTTAGGTGTTGTTCTAGTTAGAAATTTCAGCTCATATCATATTACAAGAAAATAAAAAAAATAGGTTTTCCAGCATCTCTAATTCTAAAGGTAGTTATACATCTAGCACATCATTTAAAGTTGCACTTACATGTCTGTTAGAAACTTTATCGTACTCATAGTATAGGTACAGATACATATGTATATATATACATATGCTTGCTATTATAGACATTAGATCTTGATTTTGTTTTTCTCTGTCAGGTCTACGCAAATCTCCAAAAGTAATTTGACATGTGCTTTCCTGTATGTGATACAGATATATATCATAGGATGTATTGGTTTGTAATATCTTAATTCCATACTAAGCGGTAGATAGCGACCCGAGTAAACTTATAGCTCTGAGTTTATGCTTACAGAACTATACATACTCCATATATATATAGACTAGTTTCCACTCTATTCGTACATAGATAGTTATGTACCAGAAAATTCCAATGTACATGAAAATTGCCCTACAACTACCTATGTACAACATAAATCTATTACAGAAAATGAATTACTTCAGGAACTTAATCACATCCAATCATTTCAACTGTTATAACAATAAAAATCTAATTTCTAACATTTGTTCAGAATCTACTCCAATAAAAGAGATGCTCAGAATTTGATTTATAAGATATCCAATCAACATTTAGGCTTCATGCATTCATACATTCGAACAGAGTTCGCCCAGCTCAATATATCCACACAGAATCTAATAGATGCATTACAAATGTGACTAAGTCATTCAAAAAAGATGGAGAATAATTCTATTCAAGTTTAACAATGCAATTACATCAGACATTTTCTCATTCAAAACAGAGAAGGGAAGGTATTACATATCTGAACCAGTTCGCGGGAAGACAAACGGAAAAAACACATTCCTCCCAGCCATAGAACTGGGTAGCCAAATTACTTGCCCAATTCACCCCTGAGCCTGACCATGAATCCATGAGGACTAACTCAGAACTCCTTCCCAGAAATGTCATTCAACTTCAACGCTCTGCTCCTTGCTTCACACTCAACAAGTAGTGTTCATAAGAGCAAGAAATAGATCAGATTTTTCCCCACATACTAGGCAACATCCTGCCTCCTCAGATATGCTATTTATCAAAACAATATTTTTTCCTAGGTCCTTTTCCCTTCCTTGGGAATTTTCACATCTTTTCAAATCCCTAATTTTCAGGGGATTCAATGGCCAAATTCTTGATTTTCCACTTGTAACAATCATCCCTGAGGTAGTTCCAACATGTTCCCCACTCATGGAGTCATGGTCAGATGATTTTTAACATGGTTGTTCCATTTGTCCTACTGCAATAAATATAAAATATTATGTTTTCATACAAGTGTCATAGTCGAATAATAAGTTGGGTCAAATCTGATTTTCTACCCAACAGTCATAATAATTAATTACAAATTACGAAATTCGAAATTCAAAATTTCCATAAATGATAAAAAAATTCCAAATTCGAATTTACCAAAAACAAAATAATTTTCCTAACAATTTTCGAATTCAAAATTAATTTATTTTTGGGGATGTCACATCCTTTCCCCCTTCAATAAAACATTGTCCTCAATGTTCATTCCTTTCTTGAAACATGATTGGATGAGATTTCTGTAGATCTCCCTTCAATTCCCAAGTGGCCTCCTCAGGACTAATGTGCTTCCATTGCACCTTTACCTGAGTGACGACTCTATTTTGAAGTGTTATTTCTCTCTAGTCTAGAATGTGAAAAGGTTCCACCTGGAACTCCCCTTCTGGTTCCACCTGCACCATTTTCCAATCGATCATCTAAGTAGGATCATGAACATATTTTTTCAACAAAGAAACATCAAATACGTTATGAATTTTTAGATTAGCTGGAAGTGCAAGTTGGTATGCTACAGGACCAATTTGAGCTAGTATCTTGAAGGGCCCACAAAACATGGGTGCTAACTTGGCACAGTTCTTGAGTTTTAGTGAACTCTTTCGGGCTTTTACTTTTAAGTAAACATGATCTCCCACTTGAAACTCCAAGTGTCTTCTCTTCTGGTCTGCATAACTTTTATGTCTGTCCTGTGCCACTTTCAAGTTCTATTGTACATGTCTTATCATACTTTCCATTTCTTGGAGTATCTCTGGTCCAACCATAAGTTTGTCAACCGGGTTGTCCCAGCTAATTGGATTCGTACACTTTCTGTCGTATAATACCTTGAAGGGGCTCAACTTAGCCGACGTTTGGTACTCATTGTTATATGCAAATGCTACCAGGTGTAAGTAGTCTTCCCACCTGTTCGGTTTTGTTATTACATACATGCGGAGCATATCTTCTACGATTTCATTTGTCCTTTCGGTATGTCCATTCCTTTGTGGATGATAACTCATATTGAAATTCAAATTAGTATTTAACCCTGCAAACAATTCTTTCCAAAAAGTGGATGTGAATTTTACGTCTCTATCAGAAATCACCATTTTAGGAATACCATGCAGTCTAAATATTTCTTTCATAAATATTTCATCGATATTTATAGCTTTAAAAGTAGACTTTACAGGGATAAAGTGTGCAGACTTACTGAGTTTATCGATTACAACCATAATAGAGTCATTATGTTTCTGAGTTTTAGGAAAACATGTAATAAAGTCTAGCGATATGGCTATAATAGGCCAGCTGGATGCTGGTGTTCAGCCTTAACCTACTGACAATCCTAGCATCTAGCCAAGTATTCTGTTGTTTTACCCTTCATATTGGGCCAGCATAATAGTTTTCTAAGTGTTGTTATCATCTTTTGGTATCCCGAATGGCCAAAATACGGTTTCTTATGTACTTCATCCAGTATTGTTATTTTAATTCTGTTGAATCTGGTATGTAAAGTTTGTCCTTAAATCGTAAAATTCCATTTTTGTCGATACCCAGATCTGGTTTATCTGAGTTTGCGGTATTGTTTTGTAAGTCTCCAATTATCTTAGCGTAAATTTGGTCGTCAATTCTTGTTGGCCTTATCCTCTGTTCCAGATCACTTTCTGCTCTACTGAAATTTATCTCAAATAACCCATGGACTCTTCTTCTTAAGGCATCTGCTACCTTATTTTCCTTACCCTTGATATGTATTACCTCAAAGTCGAACTCTCTCAAAGAGGGTAGCCACCGTGCTTGCCTTGCATTAATATCTGACTCGCTAAACATATATTTCACTTTGCTATTATCTGTCAGTAATAGAGATTTTCTGCCCATTATGTAGTGTTGCCACATTTTTAAGGCGTGTATTACTACTTCCAATTCTATGTCATGAGTGACATAGTTTCGCTCATGTTCTTTTAATTTTTGGGATTCATAACAAATCACGTGTCCTTCCTAGGTTAAGAGACCACCTAGTCCTTCTTTACTAATATCAACAAAGATGGTAAAGTCTTTATCTGGGTCTTCTACCTTCAATATGGGGGTAGTTGTCAATAACTTTTTTTTCTTGTTAAAACTATCTTGACACTTCTGTGACCAGTTAAACTTGGTCCCTTTCTTTTGTAACGACATGATAGGGTAGGATATTTTGGAAAACCCCTTTATAAATCTGCGATAATATCCGGTGATTCCCATGAATTACTGGATATCTGCTACATCCTTAGGTACTAGCCATTCCATGATGGATTTTATTTTCTCAGGGTCGACTACAATGCCTTCTGCTGAAATTATGTGTCCTAGGTATTGTATTTTCTTATGATAAAAATCACACTTCTCAAATTTGGCGTACAGTTTGTGTTTCCTCAAAGTTTGCAGAACTATTCTTAAGTGTTCTTCATCTTCTTCCTCCATTTTAGAATAGAACACAATATCATCGATAAATACTAGTACGAACTTGTCTAAATACTGACTGAAAATACTATTCATCAGACACATAAACGTGGTTGGTGTGTTGGTGAGTCCAAAAGGTCTACGAATTCATAGTGTCCATATCTTTTGAAACACCCTATTTCCCCCAGTTTGTAAAAATAACTGGACAGGCCAAGAACTATGGAAAACTCATAAATGTGAATATGTGATGTAAATGGACCTTGAGTAAAAGGTCAATAAATGTGAATAACATTATGAATTTTATTTCAGGACTGCTGAGAGGGGACATGCAGAAAAGAGACCACGATGGCAGTGGAAGGCACCTGGAAAGGTGGTGTTAACTTCCACCGAGAATTAAAACCGTATTTGGACTCCACTGGCTCGGAGAACCAAAAGTGGCTCGTTGGCCCCGAATTAAATGCCTCGCAGACTGGTAGGTTGATGGCTCCTCGGGAATTAATGAGGGATGGGGACTTGAACCGCCCATCCGTAGATCCATCCTGACTGGCCAGTATGAGGGTAATTGTGCCACACACAACCTCTCAAGAGGATAAGGCATGGGGTAGAACCGATTGGGCAGGGGGACAGATGCGAGGGTAGAAATATGGCAATATGCAGAGTGAGTGATAGCAGAAAGGAAGGATTGCAACCTTCGCTCTTGGTCACTGGAAAACAGAGACGCAGTCTCACAGCATCGTGGTCTCAGCTCGGGGGTGGCTAGTGGTAAATCCGCTGGGAGTTGCTAAGCCTACGGTTGGGTGGAAACGAGCACCCCTCTCAGTAATTGCTTGACCCCTGGTGTTATCTCTGATAAGTGTTTTTCCTCTGGCATCTTGATATATATATATGTGCTTATTCTGATAATTATGCTCATAAGCTGTGAAACTATCAATGATTTCATTATAAGATTGACTGTATGGTGTTTTGATCAGTACTCGTAGTTGTATATTTATATGGAAAGACTACGTATGGTTTATGTCCTCATGAATTCGTTAGTTGTGTGCATATTGATCCAACTCAAACTTCACGCCTGGCTCTCGGGAGGACGACATCCTTATATACCTCAGGTAGTACCCTGAGTAATTCTCCCCATAGAAATACCTTCCTTGAAAAGCCCATCAAGAACCAGGAAGGCGGTTGTGAAGGAGTAAGGCCTTAGTAACCCTGCATAAGGAGGAACGACCCTCTTGAAAACCGAGATGACAACATAAGGATGAAGTAACGAATCGACAGATGAGATCCCGTCGGGAGATCAGTGGTCACTCACGACCGTCAGATCGGAGCAAGGAGATGGAAAGTTAAGTACCTTAACCTTATAGGTATTAATCGACGGATGAGATTTCATTGGAGAATCTGCGGTCACCCACGACCGTTAGATTAGTAGGAGAAAGTAGGGCATTAAATGCCTTACCACTTGGTTTTCCTGTGTCTTCATGGGTAGCGAAGAGTTTAGGACCATAGATCCCCAAGGTTCATGAGAGTATCTGGACCATGGATCTTTTCCATGCCCAGGGAGTCATGGAAGAATGCATGGGTAAGAACCATTATGAGCCGTCAGATCTCGGCTGAAAAACCCGACAGTCGTTGGATCTGTCAGGAGTTACCTGAGGGTTAAGACTCCAGTGTATAGTGGCAAAAAACCTCAGAATAGATCTAGGCCGTTCGATTGACAAAGGCCACGCATCAAGAGATCTCCCATTTCGGGAAATCGAGAATCGTGGAATCGAGATTCCTGTTAACAAGATTTCAGGATTTTCTATGGTGAAAACCCCGCGATGGATTTGAGTCGTCCGATTAACGAAGGCCACGCGTCGTGAGATCTCGCATTTCAGGAAATCAGGAATTGCAGAATCGAGATTCCTATTGAAAAGAGTTTGGGATTTTCTATGGTGAAAACCCCAGGACGGATCTGAGTCGTCCGATTGACAGAGGCCACACATCGTAATATCTCCCATTTCAGGAAATCAAGAATCGTGAGATCGAGAGTTCTGGCGATAAGGGATCGGGATTTTCCTAGGTGGAAACCCCGGAGTAGTTGTGGATTGTCCGATTTAAGGAAGTGACGTGTTGAGAGATTACCCGTTTCAAGAAAATCGGGGATCGAGGATTCATGAGTTCCACTGACAAAAACTCGGGCTCTTGCCTTGAAAAATATCGATCCATAATGTCGGGACACTAGCATGTGGTTAAGTCCCGATGGACAGACAAGATTCCTTCGGGAAATCTCAGGGTCCGTAACGACCGTCCGATGTGAGGAAGAGATGCCAGTTTTATGCCGGGGCGCGAGCGCATAGTAGGGTAAGTAGCGAACAGATATGGATGGCCAGAGTCCACCTGCCCAGATCTACGGCTGAGGATGCATTCCAGAGCCCCCTTTACATTCTACTTTTAATGGGGGGGGTGGGGTCTGGAATTGGACGCGCAACTCTCGAACGGTCCAGATCAATTCATCATGATCAACGACGCTCAAGCGGATTACTGACCCCCCTTGACATTCTTCCTTTAATGGGGGAGGAGGGTCCGGAATAGTGTGGCGTGTGAAGTGGGGCCCCTCCCGTCATGTCAACCACCATGTCGTGTTTTCCCTCTCTGCCACCCGTATTCCACTTAAGCATGCAACGGGGCCATTTCTCATTGGCTGTTCTCTGGCCATGTTGGGATTCTCCCCCATTGGCCAATCGCTAGCCCTATCGGGATTCGACGGTTGCCAAGTCAAATGAATCGAAATCACTATAGCACCGAGACACGAAACGTGAAAGAGGTACTGCATTTATTCGGACTGTGATCATGACCCATGACAACATGGAAGCGTGGAGAGAGAAAGAGCCAGCTTACGTTGGTCCTCCATGGATGTTTAGGGCTTCTGATTCGGCAGAAGACTAGAAAAATCCGATTTAGGTAGTGGGTATGTGACAAAGTGGTATCAGAGAATGGTTACAACACTCAGCTTGATTGGGCTCATGAACGAGTTGCGCATAAGCTCCGTTCGAAGTACTCCTATGAAGAGAAACCCCCTAACGTAACTCTCTTGTCCAGGATTGAAAACTTGGAAATGAGAACCCGACTGTGTATGCATGTGAAAGAGTTATAAATTATGCGCAGATTATAAAAATATATCTAACTCTTGACTAAAAACCAGCGTTTGTCCTTTCACCTAAGCGGATGATCAGCCGTGGGAATTTACAGACGCAGAGAATGGCGACTCACCAAGATATGGGAGAAGGCTCCCACAATAGAGATGAAGAGTCTGACGAAAGAAGAGCGATAGGAACCCCTCCATACCTAGCCGAGACTGTGAGGAGTCTCATGGTTGAGTTGCAAAGCTGCAAGGCCAACAATGAAAGGATGATGAAAGAACAATAAAAGAAAACTAAAATTAATGCAGTGTTACTGCAGATCTTATCCGACCTACAGCGACAAATGTAGCATGAACCCGAACTGCAGAAACATGGTCGTATCAGTGGCCATACTGACAGAAGCACCTCAAGAAAGGTCCACCCTAGAGGTAAGGGACCAGTGCCAGACGATTCCACTGAGAAGGAAGCTGGCGATTTAGAAGACTCTTCCAGCAGCAGGGCCAGTTCCTGTTCTCGAAGAAAACAAAAGAAGAAAAAGACTTCCAAGAGTCATAAATTTGAGGAATTCAGAAAGGCCAAACCTCCCTCCTTCGATGGTGAGATAAAGAAGGGAGAGGAAGCCGAGGCTTGGCTACTTGGACTCAAGAAATATTTCATAGTCAATGATTTCTCAGAGAATTTGAAGGGTTGAGTGGCCACTTTCAATCTGAACGGAAAGGCTTCCATTTGGTGGGAAGACCTTAAGAATATGAAAGGGGTCCGCGAGGAGGACCTATCTTGGAAACAATTTGAAAAGTACTTCAGGAAGAAGTATTTGTCAGAAATATATTTCGACGAAAAGGCTAAAGAGTTTTATGAACTCAAACTGGGGCAACTCACTATAGAGGAATATGTCAACAAATTCCTCGACTTATTGTGATATGTACCTTACATCAAAGCAGAGAAGGCGAAGGCGAAACGCTTCATCAGTGGGCTACCTAAGGAATACTGGAACTGAATTGAATTCGACGAGCCAAAGACCTTAGAAGATACTATTTGAAAGGCAACATATTGTCATGAACAATATGGACATCAGGCAGAGTCTTGTGGAGACTAGAGACAGAAGAAGGGTTTGAAATTTCAGGAAAAAGGGGATCAAATCCTCAGGATTTAAAAACTACAAGAAGAACCCTAGAATGAACTATCCATCCCGGAGTGTACTCGAGTAGAACTTCCCCTCAGTGAACGGAAATAAAACTTCTGTACTTATACCAGTGAATACTAATGACCCAAAAAGAGAACCTCTGAAATGCTGGGGTTGCGGAGAAGAGCATATCTTGAGAGACTGTCCACACTGACAACAGAACATTCAGAAAGTTTATAACATTCAGTAAGTGACCACAGTCAATGATGTGGCAAGGAGTGTGTCGCAGATTTATGCAGCCTTGGATACTGACCACCAAGCTTCAGTGGTGGAAATAGAAGGTATGATTTTCAACCATCCGGTGTCTGTTTTGATTGACCCTGGTTCAAATTTGAGTTATATAGCCCCTAAATCTATTGATAAGTGTAAGCTATAGCCATGAAAACAAAATAAGCCATGGTTGGTACAGTTAGCCACTGGCACTAAAATAAAGGTGGTAGAGGCCATACCAGCCTGCCAGTTAATGTTGGGTGAATTCCCCACCCAAGCAACCCTTAACGTATTACCCCTGGGATCATACGATCTGTTGATTGGTATGGACTGGTTGTCTGCCCATAAATCCAAATTGGACTGTTACCATAAAACCTTAGAATGTGTGAGCAAAGAAGGAAAAAGGATAACCCTTCAAGGGATCTGAAAACCGGTCTCGCTGAGACAAATATCAGCTCTGCAAATGAGAAAATATTGCCGAAAGGGATGTCCCCTATATGCAATATAGGTGTTGAAAACAACTAAAGGTGCTAAACCAAGCCCTGATGAACACCCTATCCTGAGAGAATACAAAGATGTGTTTTTGGAAGAGGTACCGGGTCTACCTCCGAGAAGAGACATTGACTTCTCGATAGAGCTCGCACCAGGAGCAGTGCCAGTGTCTAGGACACCCTACTGGATGAGCACACCTGAGTTAGTGGAACTCAAATTACAATTGAAAGAAATGATGGATAAGGGTTATATTCGGCCCAGAGTGTCCCCGTGGGGAGCACGAGTCCTGTTTGTGAAAAAGAAGGATGACACCCTTAGACCGTGTATATATTATAGACAACTTAATAAAGTAACCATAAAGAACAAGTACCCCTTGCCCAGGATCGATGATCTATTTGATTAGTTGGGAGGCGTGTCTATTTTCCCAAAGATTGACTTGAGGTCGGGATACCATCAAGTCCGAATAAAGGGTGAAGACATCCATAAAACCACTTTCCGGACATGGTATGGTCACTATGAGTTTGTGGTAGTACCATTCGGGTTAACCAATGCCCCTACCACTTTCATGTGCTTAATGAACAATGTACTCGGTAAATTTTTAGATAAATTTTCACTAGTTTTTATTGATGACATATTGATCTACTCTAAGAATAGAGAAGAACATGAAGATCATCTTAGACTGGTGTTGCAAGTGCTAAGAGAGCATCAGCTCTATGCTAAATTCAACAAATGTGACTTCTTTCAGAAGCAAATACATTACTTGGGACATGTTCTATCTGAGGAAGGGGTAGCAGTAGATCCTGACAAGATCAGGTCTATCATGGAATGGCCTACCCCAAAGGATGTCTCAGACATCAAATCGTTTATGGGTTTGGTGGGATACTATAGGAGATTTATAAAAGGATTCTCCAAGATTGGTTGTCCAATCACTGCCCTCCAGAACAAGGGGACAAAATTCCTGTGGACACAACAATGTGAAGAAAGATTTCAAACCTTGAAACATCTACTAACCCACGCACCCGTGTTGAAAATCGCTGACCCAGAAGCTGACTTCCTTGTGTGCACAGATGCCTGTAAAGAAGGGCTCGGAGGAGTCTTTATGCAGGAAGGAAAGGTGATCTGCTATGAATCCCAAAAATTGAATGAACATGAGGTAAACTATGTGACTCATGATTTAGAACTGGCTACCATAATACATGCCTTAAAAATGTGGAGGCATTACCTCTTGGGAAGAAAATTTGTACTTATGACAGATCACTGTGGATTATGGTATTTGTTCAACCAACTAAAGCTCAATGCTAGACCAGCTATATGGATGGCCTTCCTTAGCGAATTTGATTTTGAAATCAAACACATCAAAGGGAAATAAAATAGGGTGGTCAATGCCCTTAGCAGAAGCATGAAAATGATTCACGTGGCAGCAGTGAGTACCTGCGAGACAGACGTCAAGAACAGAGTCAGAAATGCACAAGAAACAGATTTCTTCGTTCACACTGTGACCCTATACCTACAGCAAGAACCCGCTGGAGAAAAATATGAAGGCTACCAGATGACTGAATGAGGTCTGCTCACTTACAGAGATAGACTGTACATTCCAAATTGTGAAGACTTGAAGAGGTTCATTATGGATGAACTACATAAAATACCATACACTAGTCACCCAGGATACCAGAAAAAGATCACTGCCACCCAGAAACAATTTTATTGGCCTAGATTGAAGAAAGACATAGCCAAATATTTGGCCCAATGCATAGAATGCCAACAGGTTGAAGAAGAACATCGACACCCAGCAGGACTATTACACCCTTTACCCATCCCAGAATGGAAATGGGAAACCATCTCCATGGATTTTATCACTGGATTACCAACTTCAACCAAACAAAATGATGTCATTATGGTGGTGGTGGATAAACTGAGCAAGTCCGCTCATTTCATCCCCGTCAAATCAACCTGCAAGGCAATAGATATCACCTAGATATTCATGAAAGAGGTATTCAGACTGCACGGTATGCCGAAAGAGATAGTGTCTGATAGAGACACAAAATTTACTTCCAACTTTTGGAAATCACTGATGGTTGGTTTGGAGACCAAATTTTTGTTCAACACCGCCTATCACCCTCAAACCGACGAACAGACAGAAAGAGTGAATCAGATATTAGAGGATATGTTAAGGATGCATGTAATGCATCAACCCAGGAAATGGGAAGACTACCTACCATTGGTAGAATTCGCCTACAACAACGGCTACCAAGCATCCTTAAAGATGAGTCCCTTCGAGGTCCTCTATGGTAGACCGTGTAATACTCCAGTCAGCTAGAGTAATCCTGTAAATATGATTTCTTTTGGACCCGACATGTTGAAAGAAATGGAACGGCATGTGACTCAGATAAAACAAAATATGAAGGTCGCTCAGAACCGACAGAAAAGTTATTCTTATCAAAAGAGAACTCCAAGAGAGTTCAAAATGGGAGACCATGTATATCTCATAATTAAGCCTAGAAGGAGTTCCCTGAGAATGGGAGCTTGTGCCAAGTTGGCACCCCAGTATTGTGGACCCTTTGAGGTTCTAGATAGAGTGGGACCTGTAGCCTATCGGCTAGCACTTCCTCCCACAGTAAAAGCACATAATGTTTTCCATGTTTCATTATTGAAGAAATATGTACATGATGCTAATCATATAATTGACTGGTCTGTGATCCAGGTGGAACCAGAGGGAGAATTTCTACCATAACCCCAATGCATACTGGAAAGAAAGGAAACCTCGCTCCGGAACAGAACCATTGCACAGGTCAAGGTGCAGTGGAAACATTTTGGCCTAGATGAGGCTACATGGGAAATGGAGGATGACATAAGACAGGCATATCCGATTTTTTTTACTTCTGTACATGCAATTCATGTTAGTATATAAGAACATCGAGGACGATGTTCCCTTTTAAGGGAGAGGGAATTGTAACACCCTGTTTCCCCCAGTTTGTAAAAATAACTGGACTGGCCAAGAATTATGGCAAACTCATAAATGTGAATATGTGATGTAAATGGACCTTGAGTAAAATGTCAATAAATGTGAATAACATTATGAATTTTATTGCAGGACTACTGAGAGGGGACGTGCATAAAATAGACCACGATGGCGGTGGAAGGCACCTAGAAAGGTGGCATTAACTTCCACCGAGAATTAATACCATATTTGGACTCCACTGGCCCGGAGAACCAAAAGCGGTTGGCTGGCCCCAAATTAAATGCCTCGCGGACTGGTAGGTTGATGGCTCCTTAGGAATTAATGAGGGATGGGGAGGTGAACCACAAATCCATAGAGCCATCATGACTGGCCAGTGCGAGGGTAATCGCGCCACATACAACCTCACAAGAGGATAAGGTGTGGGGTAGAAGCGATTGGGCGGGGGGCAGACGTGAGGGGAGAACTCTGGCAATATGCAGAGTGAGTGATAGCAGAGAGGAAGGATTGCAACCTTCTCTCCTGGTCACTGGAAAACAAAGACGCAGTCTCACAACATCGTGGTCTCAGCTCGGGGGTGGCTAGTGGTAAATCCGCTGGGAGTCACTAAGCCTACAGTTGGGTGGAAACGAGCACCCCTCTCAGTAGTTGCTTGACCGCTGGTGTTATCTCTGATAATTGTTTTGCCTCTGGCATCCTGATATATATATATGTGTGTGTGTGTGTGTGTGTGTGTGTGTGTGTGTGTGTGCTTATTCTGATAATTATGCTCATAAGTTGTGAAACTCTGAATGATTTCATTATAAGAATGATTGTATGGTGTTTTGATCAGTACTCGTAGTTGTATATTTATATGGAAAGACTACGTATGGTTTATGTCCTCATGAATTCGTTATTTTTGTGCGTACTGATCCAACTCAAACTTCACGCCTGGCTCTCGGGAGGACGACATCCTTATATACCTCAGGTAGTACCCTGAGTAATTCTCCCCATAGAAATAGCTTCCTTGAAAATCCCATCAAGAACCGGGAAGGCGGTTGTGAAGGCGTAAGGCCTTAGTAACCCTGCATAAGGAGGAACGATCCTCTTGAAAACTGAGATGACATCATAAGGATGAAGTAATGAATCAACGGATGAGATCCCGTCAGGAGATCTGTGGTCACTCATGACCGTCGGATTGGAGGAAGGAGTTGGAAAGTTAAGTACCTTAACCTTATAGGTATTAATCGACGGATGAGATTTCGTTGGGGAATCTGCAGTCACCCACGACCGTTAGATTAGTAGGAGAAAGTAGGGCATTAAATGTCTTACCACTTGGTTTTCCTGTGTCTTTGTGGGTAGAGAAGAGTTTAGGACCATAGATCCCCAAGTTTTATGAGAGTATCTGGACCGTGGATATTTTACATGCCTAGGGAGTCGTGGAAGAATGCATGGGTAGGAACCATTATGAGCCGTCAGATCTCGACTGAAAAAGAGGACAGCCATTGGATCTGTCAGGAGTTACCCGAGGATTAAGACTCCCGTGTATAGGGGTGAAAAACCCTGGAATAGATCTAGGCTATTCGATTGACGAAGGCCACGTGTCAAGAGATCTCCAATTTTGGGAAATCGGGAATCGCAGAATCGAGATTCCTGTTGACAAGAGTTCGGGATTTTCTATGGTGAAAAACCTGGGATAGATCTGAGTCATCTGATTGACGGAGGCCACGCGTCATGAGATCTCCCATTTCGGGAAATCGGGAATCACAGAATCGGGATTTGTGTTGACAAGAGTTCGGGATTTTCTATGGTGAAAACCCCGAGACGGATTTAAGGAAGTGGCGTGTTGAGAGATTACCCGTTTTGGGAAAATCAGGGATTGGGGATTCGGGAGTTCCACTGACAAAAACTCGGGATCTTACCTTGACAAATCCCAATCCATAATGTCAGGACACTAGCATGTGGTTAAGTCCCAATGGATGGACAAGATTCCTTTTGGAAATCTCAGGGTCCGTAATGACCGTCCGATGTGAGGAAGAGATGCCAATTTTACGCTGGGGCGTGAGCACACAGTAGGGTAAGTAGCGAACAGATCTGGATGGCCAGAGTCCACCCGCCCATATCTACGGCCGAGGATGCATTCCAGAGCCGCCTTTCCATTCTACCTTTAATGGGGGAGGGGTCTGAAATTGGACACGCAACTCTCAAACGGTTGAGATTAATTCATCATGATCAGCGGTGCTTAGGCGGATTCCAGACCCCCCCTTCCATTCTCCGTTTAATGGGGGGGGGGTCCAGAATAGTGTGGTTTGTGAAGTGGGGCCCCTCCCATCATGTCGACCACCATGTCACGTTTTCCCTCTCTACCACTTGTATTCCACTTAACCGCACAACAGGGCCATTTCTCATTGGTCGTTCTCTGGCCTTATTGGGATTTGCCCCCATTGGCCGATCGCTAGCCCTGTCGGGATTCAGCGGTTGCCAAGTCAAATGACTCGACATCACTGTAGCGCCAAGGCGCGAAACCTGAAAGAGGTACTGCATTTATTCGGACTGTGATCATGACCCGCGACCACATGGGAGTGGGGAGAGAGAAAGAGACAGCTTACGTTGGTCCTCCATGGATGTTTAGGGCTTCTGATTCGGCAGAAGACCAGAAAAATCCGATTTAGGTAGTGGGTATGTGACATCTTGTCCGAAAGGCTGTTTTATTTATGTCCTCATCTTTTATCCTAACTTGATGATAACCGGATCGTAAATCCAACTTTGAAAAGATCTTGGCCCTACCTACTTAATCGAACAGATCATTTATCCTAGGTAAGGGGTATTTGTTCTTAATAGTCATTTTGTTCAATTGTGTATAATCAATACATAGTCTTAGAGTACCGTATTTCTTTTTCACAAAGAGGACTAGTGCTCCCCATGGCGAAACACTCGGTCTGATATACTCTTTGTCCAATAACTCCTGCAGTTGCATTTTTAATTCTGTCAATTCTAGTAGACTCATTCGGTAAGGTTTTTTCGAGATGGGGGATAAACCAGGTAGTAAGTCTATGGAGAAGTCTATTTCCCTTCTAGAAGGTAATTCTCGTATCTCATCAACAAATACGTCTCTGAATTCATGTAGGAAAACAACTTCTTCCAAGTTGGGATTATCTTATTTTTCTAACGGATTCGTTATTTGGATGGCGTAAACTTGACACCCCTTTCTCATGCATTTCTTGAATTTCATTGCTGTGACTTGTCTAAGTGATGCAGGTTTTGGTATACCTTGGGTTTTTCTAGTAGTGTCATAATTGTCTTTATAATTAAGTGTCTTTGTATAACAATCTAGAATTGCTTTGTGCTTTTCCAACCAATCCATTCCGATAATCATATCATAAGATCCTAGTGCTAGAATATTCAGATTTGCTCTTATGTTTTGACCATCTAAACTGAATTCAAAATCATAAATAAAGTCAATCACTTTCCTTTTAGTTCCTTTTGCTAACTGTACTAGCCATGATTTTGCATGTTTCATCCTCTTAAGTTTATTTGACTCTACTACTCCAGGAGTGATATAAATTAACATAGCTCCAGGATCAATTAAAACAGAAATTTGGGTGTTATTGATTTTACCTTTGATTTCCACCACAGAGGACTGGTGGTCAGCGTTCCGACCATCAATGGATGCATTTATCCGATGCAAGATTCTGCCTACATCACCCACCGTCGAAGCTTCCTACAGATTATGAACAACAATTATGTTTTTTGTGTTTAAACATGGACATTTCCTCCTGAGATGAGGTTCTCAACATTCCCAATACTTCAATGGCTCACGGGGACTGTTCTCAAACTTATTTGTTCCCATATTTACCGGTTTACCATTGCCTTGCGTACTTGGATGGTTTAAGTGAAAATATTTTATAGGAAATATTTTTTTTGCATTCCGATAAGGAGCTGGTTGGTATCCCTTCCTTCGTTGGTTCATCCGGTTTTGTTTCTTATTCTTCCAAGCCTTGGGAAACTATGCCTGTTGTTTTTACTGGTCGTAGCACATTCGTGCTTTCCTGAATAGTTCACTTAAGGACTTGGGGTTGTCAAACTCAATTATGTCCCTGTAAGATTGTGGTAAACAAATTAGGAACCATTGGATTTTTACCTTGTCCTCCCGGATATAAGGTACGAACCTTAGTAATTCCAAGAATTTGTTTATAAGACCCTGCATTTTCATTTGACAAAGTTTCAAGTCATAAAATTCTTTGGTTTTCCTTTCATAGTAGTTTTCAGATAGGTATTGTTTCTTGAAATATTTATTAAAATCATACCACTCCATCTGTTTCTCTTTTAATCCCTTGGCCAATTTCAGATCCTGCCACCAAATGATGGCTTTTCCTTTCAGATTGTAAATGACCATCCTAACCTTCATATTGCTTGAATAGTTATATATCCGGAAATATTTTTTGATGTCTAATAACCATGCCTCAACTTCCTCTCCTGTTCTAGATTCTCCATCGAAGGTAGCTAGTTTAATTTTCTTAAATTCTCCTTCAAGGTGGTCTACTTGTTTCCTTTTCTTGTTTGTTTTTGTTTTGTCCTCAACTGAAGGCGTACCCTCAGATGATTTTTCTCCTTGTTCTTCTTCTGGACCAAAGTTTTTAGAGGCCCTTTTGCTGACCTCATCTTCATTGTTATCGTCCTTTGGGATTTTCTTTGTCACTATACTGCGGAACAGGACTTCATGTATCTCTTGTTGTTCCTGCTGTATTTCTTCGATTTTTCATTGTTGGCTTTGAAAACATGCAACTCAACAATAAGATTCCTCATTGTTTCTAGCACCTCCATATGTGAGCTTTTGTCACTGTTCTGTCTTGGATCTCCAGAAGGTCTCTTCTCTAGATTTCCTTTAATTCTTATTTCTACATCATCCTGAGCTTCCATAATTAACACAAAACAGAAAGGGTTCTATGTTTGTAACAATAAAGGTTTTATTAGTTTTACATGAACATAATTATATGAATAAGTAATTTAGATAGACCTGTTAAAGTTCCAAGTTCTTTAACCTTCTGCTCTGATACCATATGTAATATACCTCTAATTTTCCATTAAAAAAAATAAATTCTAAGGTATACAAAACTCCATTTCTCTTAATAGCTTCATAACAAATAGGGGATGTTCATCCTAGTTCTATATTTAAGTTCCATATACCATACGATCACAACCTATAATAGATTCAAGTTAAGTACAAAACTTAAACAAGGAGGATCCTTCAAAAGTCCTACAACTTTTCTTTAACACATGTTTAAACTATATTTATTTATATAGTTGTTTTATACATACACCTAGGTTTCGTGGTTCTAAGTTCCCCTTAACACTTAACTTCTTTGTTGGTGTGAAAATATATCTCCTTTGATCTAAGAGGAGATATCCACCAAAGGAAAAAGGGTCTTCGGAAGACACGCCCAAAACAATAGAACGTACGAGATCTTAAAACGAATCAATAATGGCCTAGGTCATTGATTGTATTCCTCTCGTAAGTTTTTCATGGTTATAGTTCTCCTAAACACTAAGGTTAACAAAGTTTGGGTGAGGAATTCTCACGCGACAACTCTATTCAACTGATCTTTAATTAAGAATTATCCTAACCACCTTATACAATGACAGTAGTCCAACTGAATCAAAACAGTTAGCCTCCAACTATACTCGATTAAACACTTCTCGAAAAGAGACGGTCATTAAATGTGTAGTTTTGGTTATTAAGGGTAGGGGATGTGCTTGTCATAGAATTTAAGCCTCTACCATTATAATCAATGCAAGTTCTGTGTATGCAGGTTACGCTGACCTTCCCACCTATCCTCCCTCTAGTCTCGTCTTGCAAAGTTTGCCCTAGCACATGGCCCGACCAACCCCATACTTCGGCATTTACTTTGGTAGCTCATCCTCAAATTAGGGTTAGACGAGTTCCTTCCTCGTCATTGTGGCTCTCTGAAATTGACTCTATGTGTTTTCCTTCGGTGGGGAAAACTATCGTTGTGGATGTCGTTTTCCCAGAAATCCAGATGACAAGGCCCGTCTCACTGGTAATTTTCTAATAGGCTATTGTATCTTAAGAAGAGGAAAAAGTTTCGAAGTTTTCATTTAGTGAATTGCATTTTCATTCTTTGGATCCTACCACCAAGTTTATTTACATCTCTCCCTGCATTTCTCCCTTAATGTTAACGCTGGATATTCTACAGGGTCAATCTTATTCTGAAAATCGACTTGGATTATTCGTACATTTCTATTTTTCTTTTGGTCTCCTCATTTTCAAGATTTCCCAAGGCCTACCAACTAGCCCCGTGGTAATTTTAGTTTAGGTTATAATATGCCAAGAATCATTCTCCTACGCGCTCCTTCCCGATAGTTGTACAAAGAGACCGAACTTGGCCTGAATGAGGTTTCGTAAGACTTGCTGGTATACCCTATGTGTAACACCTCCTTATGCTTTGTTTTGCGAAGGTTGATTCTACCCGATGGTATTATACTCAGATCCTTAGTTGACAAAGAAATCCTTTAGTGATTTTCTTACCTAGTATAATTACGCAGTTTCTAAAACCATATCACGGTATGCGACTTTTAAGTTGAAGGTTCTGTGTGTACTTTACAAGGAATTTTTTCTTTCATCGAAAGAACGTCGAATAGTAAATTTTTCTTTGTGATGGTAATACTGCCAGTTGTATGGTGACCTCTTGAGGTCTTTTTATGACATTCTCGGTCTTGATTGCTTGATTCATCCTTACTCTCTGTAATTTGATTTTGTAAAGGTTTAAAAACATGTCTTAGACACAACTCGACTTATACCGTTTATTCATTAAGGGAAGCTAAGACTGTCATCTATTTCACTTTATTAGTTTCATTGGTTGTTGTAACTGTCCCCTTTTTATTTCCTTCATTGTTTAAAGTGTTGGTATAAATCACTAATGGTGGGCCTTGTTGATACGAGGTACCCATCAGGAATTTGCTACATCCTCCTCCCTCAACTCGACCATCTACCTAGATAGCAAGCGATGAGACAAGGATCTGAGCCTTCACATCCAAAAAGATGAGTGTCTCTGGAAAGGAAGATTACACTATTGGTTAAGGTTATCATCATGTTGTTGTTTTTCGTTCCTTTCCTTCAAATAACAGTTAATAATCACAGGGTTTATTTATTTTTTCTCTTTCTTTGTAGGATTTTCAGTCTACGCAAGCCCTGGAAACCTGTCCCTATCTTCCGTTGAAAAGGTAAACAAGTTTTGAACCCATATTTTCTCAGGATAAACTCTACAGGTTCTAAGCCATACAAAGGAGATTGTGGCCCCGTCTAGTTTTTTAAAAAAGAAAACTAAATTCTATCTCGACTTTGGTAATGTTTTGTTGAAGTATACCCAGGGTCGTATTTTCATCGTTGGGAATAGTACTAGTACTTACACATGTATTAAATCCATGCTTTATTTCGAATTGGATCAAAATATGTAATAAACTTCCTTATTTATTGAATGGTGCTACTGATCGCAAATACTCAGGATGGTAGGTTGAATCATAGCAAGTCCATTCCTTAAAAAATTGAGAACTGTATTTACTGTTTAAGAATGAACGGAAGAAGTTTATACAACTCGGCTATGACTGTTCCATTTAACTATTTTGGTACGAAAATGTTCCTAGAGTTTATCTTATAGTAATAGAAGTATTGGTACTCTTTGATTTCATTATACTCAATTCATATGGAAGAATATGAGTCAGAGTGTTGTTCTAGTTAGAAATTTCAACTTATATCGTATTACAAGAAAAGAAAAAAAAAAACAATTCTAGCATCTCTAATTCTAAAGGTAGTTATACATCGAACATATCATTTACAGTTGCACTTACATGTTTGTTAGAAACTTTATCGTACTCATAGTATAGGAACGAATACATATGTATATATATACATCTACTTTCAATTGTAGACATTAGATCTTGTTTTTTTTTTCTCTCTTAGGTCTACGCAAATCTCCAATAGTAATTTGACATGTTCTTTCCGATATATGATATAGGTATATCATGGAATGTGTTGGTTTGTAATATCTTAATTCCATACTAAGTGGCAGTTTGAGACCCGAGTAAACTTATAGCTCTGAGTTTATGCTTACAAAACTATACATAGTCCATATATATATATATATAAACTAGTTTCCACTATATTCGTACATAGATAGTTTTGTACCAGAAAATTCCAATGTACAGGAAAATTGCCCTACAACTACCTCTGTACAGCAAAAATCTATTACAGAAAATGAATTACTTCCAAAACTTAATCACATCCAATCCTTTCGACCGTTATAACAATACAAATCTAATTTCAAACATTTGTTCAAAATCTACTCCAATAAAAGAGCCGCTCAGAATTTGATTATAAGATATCCAATCATCATTTAGGCTTCATGCATTTATACATTCGAACAGAGTTCGCCCAGGTTAATATATCCACACAAAATCTAATAAGTGCACTACAACTGTGACTAAGTCATTCAAAATAGATGGAGAATAGTTCTACTCAGGTTTAACAATGCAATTACATCAGACATTTTCTCATTCAAAACAGAGAGGGGAAGGGATTACATATATAAACTAGTTCACGGGAAGACAAAGGGAACAACCATGTTCCTCCCAACCGTAGAACTGGGCAGCCAAATCACTTGCCCAATTCACCCCCCATCCTGACCATCAATCCATGAGGGATAAATCAGAAATATTTCCTAGAAATGTTGTTCAACTTCAGTGCTCTGCTCCTTACCTCACACTCAACAGGTAGTGTTCATAACAACAAGCAATAGATCATATTTTTCCCCGAATACTAGGTAGCCTCCTGTGTCCTCACATATGTTATTTATCAAAACAATACTTTTGCCTAGGTCTTTTTCCCTCCCTTGGGAATTTTCACATCTTTCCAAATCCCTGGTTTTCAGGGGCTACTTGTAACAATCAGCCCTAAGGTAGTTCCAACATGTTCCCCACTCATGGAGTCATGGTCAACAGAGTTTTAACATTGTTGTTCCATTTGTCCTCTTGCAATAAATATAAAATATTATGTTTTCATACAAGTGTCATAGTCAATAATTAGTTGGGTCAAATTTTATTTTCCACACAACATTTATAATAATTAATTACAAATTACCAAATTTGAAATTCGGAATTTCCATAAATGGAAAAAATTTTCCAGATTCGAATTTACCAAAAATGGAATATTTTTCCTAACAATTTTCGAATTCAAAATTAATTTATTTTTGGGGATGTCACATGTACTTTTCCTAACATCTATTCTTCCTCCATAATCGCTATCAGTGTATCCAATAAATATGGAATATTTTGAAGTAGAATACATAATGCTAAAATCATTTGTTCCATTTACATATCTCAGAATCCTTTTTCCTGCCTTCCAATGAGATTCTTTCGGACTTTTCATGAACCTTGAATTTAGGCCTACTCCATACTTAATAATAGGTCTTGTTGTTTTCGGGTACATAATATTTCCTAGCATTCTTTCGAAGAGTATGGGATCCATTCTAGACCATTCATCTTCCTTACTTAATTTAAATCTTGTTATGATAGGTGTTGGGGCTACCTCAAAATTAACCATGTTGAATATTCTCAAAATTTCATGTGAATACTTATATTGTGAAATAAATATACCATCTTTGGACTCGTGAACTTCAATACCCAAAAAATACCTCATAAGCCCCAAATCAGTGATTTCAAATCCATCCTTCATGACTGACTTAAATTCTTTAATGCCAAAATCACCTATAAAAATCAAATCATCTACATATAAGAAACAATTAACATATTACCTCACTGATTTGGTTTTATGTACAATGTTGGCTCACAATCACTTCTTTGAAATCCATTATGTGTGATATACGAATCTATGTGAATGTACCAAGATCTTGGCGCTTGCTTTAACCCATACAGTGCCTTCTTCAATCTGTGTACTTTGTTTTATTTTCCTAGAATGTCATAGCCTTGTGGTTGTTCCAAATATACTTCTTACTCTAAATGTCCATTAAAAAATGTTGGCTTTACATCCATTTGATAAAGCATTAAATAAGATGTAAATTCCTAGGGTTCTAACATATTAATCGTTTAAATTAATGGGGAAAACACTTCTACTTCCTTTATATTTTCCTCCTTCAAAGAATCATAACAACTTCTATACAAAAATCCCCAAGAGAAATTGAAATGCCCCAAAAGAAATCAAAATGATGTTCAAATCAAGGAAGAGACAGAATAAGTTACCAAACTCAGCTGAATACGCTGAAATTATAAGCTTATTCAAGTCTGTTGTTGATCAAGGACAAGAAGTAAACAAAAATCAAAAAATATGAAGTGATTTACTATATAATATGGAGATTGTTAGACTATTTACCCACAAAGAATATAAACACACATCAGAAAATCAGAGATAAAACATACACACACAACATGATTTACATGGTAAAACCCTCCTTCACCTCATGAGGGAAACATCCATGGGACAATGGAAATGACATTCTTATTATTCATTAAACCAGAGATTACAACCAACAACCTAGAGGGCTTGAAGCCCTGGCTCAATATTTGTCTCTGAGTCACAGATATTTAAATAGGTTCTCCCATGGTTACAATGAAACTAATTCATTAATTGTACATTCTAACTTAGGTTGCCTTATCTCAACCAAAATATGAATAATAGGATTGAGATCCAAATCTTGAGGGGATTTCTTGTCACAATTTCAACAATGTTCACCTTGACAACAATTTTCCTGATGTCTTGTCCAATTTGATTCATCACCTTCAAGAGAATCAAATCATGACCACAACTTCTCTTCAATACTGGTTCCCAAAAACATGTCTCCACAACTGTAATGATTGGTTTGCAGTTTACATCAATTTATTTTGATAACTAAGACAAAAATTCAATAACACAAAAATATGATAACAATAACTTCCGTAACTCAATTTTTACTATGAATAATAATTTTTTTTTTTTTTAACATAATACAACAATGCAAAATTTGAGAGAAATACCTTAAGTATGATGCTAATAATCCTTCCTATTGTCCGCAACAGCTGAACCTGATGTTGTTATCCGCAGCTTGCTCCTTCCTGCTTCTTTAGGACACCACCCAAAATCGACCTCCCTGCCGACTAGTTAGCTCCTAGCCCTAGGATATCAACGGATATCCTAGCCCTCTGAGCCCAAAACCCCCAGCAACCCCGGTCCACTGTGTCAATGCCAAACACAAAATTCCTCCCTCTGTCCAATACTCAGAGCTCTCCCCAAAATCCTTCTCCACTCCTCTCGAA
>ML778413.1:715360-726378 GCA_009831015.1 Picea engelmannii
ATTATATGAGGATTAATATTTTATATATATTTTCAACTTAAAACAAATAAAAATATATATACATATAAAAGAAAATTCTATAAATAATTACCATATAATAATTACGACTCCAATTAAAATTTAAACCAATTTTTTTTTTATAAAATAAAATAAAAACTTGTATTGGCAACGTGGGGATCGCATGCCGCCCAGGGCTTGCATGCGGCCCACGTGCCCTTCACCTCCTGGGAATCCAATCCGTCTCCTTCTCCTCCGCACAATTTTCCTCTCAGCCTCTCTTTGCAGCTAAACCCTTCCTTTCACATTCATAGATTCTGTTATGGGGAATTTCGGCGAACTCCTGTGTTTTCTCATATGTAAATGCTTGGGATCTCTGGGATTTTTCTTTGTTTAAGCATTGATGTCGGCATGGGTAAGCACGAGGGCAAGCGCTCATGGATCATTAAGGCCTGATCACTATCAATGGATATGTTTACAGGTTGAAGCCATTGTTTTAGCTGGAGTTCAAAGAGCCGTAGCTCAGGAGGCACGCATGGTTGGCTCTCTTATCGACTGAATGTCTTTTGTATTCATAGAATTAAGAAAATATGTCATATATAACTAGGGATATGTTTTGTGTAGTAGCCTTGCCAAGATCTTGGATCTCGATATCTCATACAGTTTGTATATGTTCTCATGGTAAAAACCGTTTAACATTAGGAAGGGTTTACTTCTTGGAAGCTTTGGAAGGCTTTTACTCGTATTTTGAGGTTGAGGTTTTGGCTTCTGAACCCTGACACCATGAATCCTGGCTTCCTTGGGATCCAACCACTACAGGGGATTGTGATTAAAGAACGGCCAGTCTGGAACAGTAGTCAACAGAGTAATACCGACACTGGCAGCATAAATGATGAGCATGTTCTTAAAAGAAGACATTACGTAACCTGCAACGAACGCCACAATAGCAGAGACTAATAGTGTTATCTGCATTAACATCTCCGACAGCTTTTGCCCCTTGCCAATCCATGTCAGAACCAAACCAACCTTCTTCTTGCTGAGCGGTGCGTGATTCAATCTGCCAGTGCTTCTCTCTGACTACCTCGTGCTTTCAAGGCCGTGGATTTTCATTGTATTATTGTGAACTTTGAAGTATATTGTTGAATTTTGTTTTTGGGCTATTTTGTCATAGCCAGATCCATTTGTTTTGAGACATGGTGACCATATTTCGAAATAGGACAAGCGAAAGTAAGAAATTATTGCTGACTTTTAGAACCTGTTCTTAACAAATCAATTTCATTCTAATATTTTGTATATCAAGCGCAATTTATAAAGAAACTGTTCCCACTACAATGTAATGAGAATGTAGATCCAAGCTCATTGAATTTTACATTCACACAATTTATTCTTCTCCTATGCAATGGATCATTTGCAGATAATTATCCTTTGATCCCCTTGAGTCACAGCTATCGCAACCCGTGTGGGGAAGGATACAGATGTATTAATAGAAAGATTCTTCAAGATTGTTCGGATTAGAATCCACACCTGCAAATGAATCTCAACACACAAGGTCCTCTGGCGGATGAAGAATACATCACTGTGATCGTCAGTGGAATCTCGAATCCCACCGAGGATATCTGGGTTGCGCTCATTTCGCCTTCAAGCCCAAAGTATGATGGATTAACAGTTCATTTCCCTTCTCTGTCTCTCGCTATTTAATAATGCCTTTATAAGCTTGTCTGTTAATTCGGTTTTCATGCCAAACTTGTTGCCGTGGGCAATTTAGTTTTCTGATGTTTTTATTGGGAATTATACAAACTTAAATATGCATAGGTCGTGACAAATATGTTTGGTGTATAAGAAAAAATTCAATAACTAATCATAATTTGTAACAATATTTAGAATTGTCCTCTGGACCGATGGTTCTACTCGCAAACGGGAGATACGAAGCCGCATTCTCTGCTCTTCCATTATGCTGTGAAGGTATTCGATATCAATTTTCAATTTATAAATTCTCACGCTGTATATTTCAGTTTTGAGCACTATAAACAACCAGGAAGACAAACCTTCTTTCTAAGGCGGGAATAAGAGATCTTAATCTCAAAATCTCCTCAGGAACTATGTTGCATACTTAATATTAGTACTGATACATAAGAAATTGATCTGTAAAGAGCTCATGATGATTCTATAACTTAACTTGAGCAATTGTTTCTTGGTATCGTTTTTTTTTGTTTTTGCTACATTCCTTTAGAGGTACAACTTTGGAATACTAATTGTTTGATGTCTTATATTTGTAACTTGTTTTTTTTTTTGTAGTTGCAACTGCAAGGGATCCATGTTGATAAGGAAGGAACTGTGACTGATCCATAATTGATCATGGAGGTAATGGATGAAAAGTGTTTCTACAGGTCCTTGAAGTTGAGACTAAGTTTATTCTCTTTCTTTACGTTTTCAAAATAGGAGAGGTAGGTTAACTTTTGTCTTATTTATTTATTTATTTTGAACTGGCAAAATTCAGATCTCAAAATAATTTGTGGGCTATGCATCAATTTCAGTGGCCATCAATACATGGATCTATGGAGAAAAGCATGTATCAGCACGCCGACCTGTGTATAATGCTCAAATAGAAGCACGCGACCAGTCAAAGAAAACCCATATTTCCTTCATATTCCTAGAATAATTCAATCTAATTCCAGCCAAACCCAAATAAGTAAATTTGATTTTACATTTTCCATTCTATTTTATTATCACTTAATAATGCGTTTGGTTTGGTTTGAAGGTTAGGCGGGAGGGACTTTGGCCCTTAAGGCTCCAGTGTTTCAACTTCGGCTCTGATACCAAATGTAATGACTTGTTTGCAATTTACATCAATTTATTTTGATAACTAAGACAGAAATTCAATAACACAAAAATATGATAACAGTAACTTCCGTAACTCAATTTTTACTATGAATAATAATTTTTTTTTTTTTAACATAATACAACAATGCAAAATTTGAGAGAAATACCTTAAGTCTGATGCTAATAATC
Source organism: Picea engelmannii (assembly GCA_009831015.1). Lineage (NCBI taxonomy): Eukaryota > Viridiplantae > Streptophyta > Pinopsida > Pinales > Pinaceae > Picea > Picea engelmannii. Next base: position 718,367 of record ML778413.1, read on the forward strand.
CTTCCTGTTGTCCGTAGAAGATGAGCCTGATGCTGTTATCCGCAGCTTGCTCCTTCCTGCTTCTTTAGGACACCACCCAAAATCGACCTCCCTGCCGACTAGTTAGCTCCTAGCCCTAGGATATCAACGGATATCCTAGCCCTCCGAGCCCAAAACCCCCAGCAACCCCGGACCACTGTGTCAATGCCAAACACAAAATTCCTCCCTCTGTCCAATACTCAGAGCTCTCCCCAAAATCCTTCTCCACTCCTCTTGAATCATCCCCCTCCCAAACTCCTTCCCCCCCCCCCTCCCCTTTATTCCTCCTTCACCGCCTTCCCTTCATTTACTCCCCCACCTAATATCTTATCCCTTTATTAAATACCTTATCCCATTATTAAATACCTTATCCATTCATTAAATATCTTATATTTTATCGGGATTCTTATGTGATCCCCTCTTGTATACGCAACTTAATTTAAATGTTATATTTTATTCTCTACCTTTTATTTAATACTTAATTAATTAATGAATTAATTAATATTTAAATGAATCATTAACCATCATGACTAACTCATTAATAATAATCAATTAGAAATTTTCTTTTAAGACATAAATGTAGTTTAGCTAATCTTTTAGGATTATATTATTAAATTAATTATACTTAATAATCAAGGGTCGTTACAACAACTTGCTCGAATATGGACCACTCCACCTCCATTAGTAACCTGCCTTACAAGTGATACCATGTCCAATTTAGGTAAGATGAACTATGTGTCAAATGCACAAGGCTTTGAATACAATGGGAAAAAAACCTGCATTTGTCCAAACTAACCCACTTGTCCCTTATACTCATAAAAGACAGAATTTGAAGTAGATATTTTCTTGTCCAAATCCTTCTGCAAAATATGAATAATCATAGATGAAAACATTTGAAACCATTGTAGGTGATACATGTGCCTCTAAAATGTATAATACTTGAACATATCAAACCTTTCCATTACATACTTTATACTTCCAACTAGCATACAATACATGAGACATAACCTTTTCTTCCATGATACAATGATATACACCTGAAGAAAACAAATTGAATGACAAAGGTATATTTTCCGCTTTCACATTATTCATGTTGAATTTCCTAAGTATCTTTTCCTTATACTTCAAATGTGATAACCAAAGATTATCATCTTTCCTCCCTCTATGTATTTCCATGCCCAAGATTTGTTTTTGCTACTCCTTGATCCTTCACCACGAACGTCCATGCCAACTAAGCCAACCTTCTGATCTTAACCATGCTTTTACTTCAGAAAACATATCGTCAACAATCTAAACACCAATATAATGAGTGTACCATAAACACAATAGCTAAATCCATTTCTTGTAAAACTTGGCTCACCATGAAGGAATCACCCATCTTGTACCAATGCCTAATGTGCATTTCAGGCCATACAATGACTACTTGAGCTTGCAAACAAACCTTTTGTTGTGATCCTGAACAAACCCTTCTGGTTGCTTGATATACATATCTCGTCATACAAATCTCCATAAAAAACTTGTCTTATCATCTAGCTACAACAACTAGTGCTAATGATACATGAATGAGAAAAGATTAACAAATGACGAGAATATTTCATGGAAATCAATGCCTTCCAAAAACAATTATGCTATTAGTCATGAGTTCTTCCTTTCAACTTTTACTATGCCTCATTTGAGAAGAAATCCATCAAACACTATCTTTGTTAATGATGATATATATCCATTAACATCCTCATTATAACCAACAAATATCTACATGTTTGATCTGGATCCTACGTAGAATGTTGATGAGAGCATGAACATAGCAATCAAAAAATTTAAAAAAACTGAGTAATCGCAAGAGAAGATCTGTTCAATATACCTCTTCCAGAATATTCCAACCTTTTGCAACTAATGGTGACCAATTTTCCAGAGAGAACTTAACTTCTTCTGACCACAACTCATATTGCAACTTGGCATTACTAAATATGTCATTCAATCCTAATTGTCTTGCAATAATTTCCAAAATTCCAAGGAATATGAACCTGCCTCCATAATGTGTTCTCAAACCCTTGATTTAAACTGTCAATACATAAACACATCATCCTTTCTATTGACCCAAATTTTTGGCCGGGGAACTTTTAGTTCTCCACCTCGAACAGAGTATTCAAAATGTTGACCACATTCGACCATTACTACCAAATGAGCCTTTACCACTCACCTCTAGGCACCTTTCAATGTAGTTCCAACATTCCACCTTAACATGAGCATTCCCTTGACCAAATCTGGCCAAGACTACCAAATGAGTTTTTCACTGGTCACCTCTATGCCACTTTACAGTGGAGTTTCACCAAACCCTTAAACGTGCTCCATGACATGCAATTCTATGGAGACCATACCATGGGCAACCAATAATAATGGACCTAAAACACACAATTGTAGATGTATCTAGAAGGTTTTAATTCATGACTCATGTCCCCCACCCTTCTTCATTCTACCTAAATCTATGTCTATACTTTCATAGGTGACTTAACAGAACCAGGGGTACACATGCCTAACCAGGTCTTACAACAATATGCCCAATTCCATGTAACAAACAAATACAACTTCAAAAGAAATTGTTCACATGGTAACTTAACCATTACCTTTACCGGTATTGCTGCCATTTACTCGCACTTATGTCTCTAGTTTCTTGATCATAGATCTGTCACAAAAAGATCTTCAATTTGTTAAGCATCATTCCTCCATGTGAATAGATCTGTGCATGCTTCAATAACCACGAATATACTCCATGCATAAACAACCCGAGCCTTCAGCTCCACTCTCTCTTTCAACTGGCATGGCCTCTTCCTTGAAGAGCGCATCTTAAAATCAGAAAGTGATACCATTGGATTAGATTTGACATCTTTGCAAACTTATTCTCCAAGAGCATAAATTTTACGAGGGCTCCATCAAAAAATAAATTTTCACTCACACTGATTTTACCATCATCCCTTTACCATTTACCATTTTTATTTCCATTTCCATTTACTCACACTTACAAATTCCACCAATAAATTATCACTTCAATTTAATTGAAGTCTTCCCTAAGTCAATCATACATATACTTTAATACATAATTTAAGCAAGCTAGGATGCCTTTATAAAGTGTGTATGACACACATTTTATACATGCACCCTTTAAAAAATAAAATCACCAAGGTTAACATAGGTCGGTATATCAATAATGTCAATGAGATTAATAGTTCCACGTCGTTTGTTTCCAACATTTCATCCGTGATATTACCACACGACCCTTCACCAGTCCAACTCTAGCCCTTCCTCAACACTTGGATCTTGTTTGCATGATCCTGCTACTTTTGTTTCTAATATCTTCTTGGCGCCATGCAGGGTCTATGGTAGTGAATCCACAATAGGGATACATCCAGTAGAAAGGCCCAACTAGGTGTAAAATCAACCAAAACCAGATATGAATACTATCTCTTACAGCCATTTAACGGTGTCTTGAAGAAGAGATAATCACACCAAAATCTTGTAAACACCGAGTAAACAATTAATCTATAATTTCTTATGGCTGACAAATTGCATTATGCACTGTACCTGTTTTAAAATACCGTACACAATAATGTTGGTGGTGGCCACTGAGTATTATGTGGTTTCTTCACTGCACATACATACAATATGCAACAACCTCAATAATGATTCTACTGCTATCACATGGTGGTGGCCGCTGAGTATTATGTGGTTTCTTCACTACACATACATACAATATGTAACAACCTCAACAGTGATTCTACTACTATGACATCCATATCCAATGCAAGGAAGACCTTCAAATGCTTTCCCTGGCAAAGCCAGTCTCACGTAGAATTTAAATCAATAGCTTGTTTAATAACTACCAACTAATATTCCTTCGTAACTATTTCAACACAGCTTGCAACCATGTCTTGCACAGCTGCACCTCCCATCAAATCTATTAGAAGATTCTCTCAAAGACCGGATGGATGCCCATTTCGCTAGCCGCTACAATTTTCTTTTTTTTTGACCACCCAAAAAAATAGTAGCTTGAGCCATGGACACTAGCTCTATTCTCGGGCATACATTCAATTGAAGACACCTCACTATGTTTTTGAAATTGATGACATGTTTAATGGCCATATATTTGTTAATGAGAAAGGCACCGAGTATACCTCTTTAGGCTTCCTGATCATGTAACTACAGATCTACTTCTCCAAGCCTGCACAAACCTCAATCAAGAATTCTCCATCCAGAGGCACACAAACCACCATGAATCTTCTCATCTCGAGCTCAGCTTTCACAAACCACCACTCGAACTAGGCTCCCTTCCATGCTAGGGTTCACAAAACTCCTTATCCATATCTGCCTCCATGAATCCATACAACCTAATAATTTATCCACTCTCCTTTTTCTCTCCTCACGATGAGTAAAGGGTGCTCCCTTCCAGCATATATGCCAGCGGTGAAGTAAAAAACCTTAAATTTTGCAAGTGTTTCTTGAAATCGACGCTCCCTAAACTAGAGGAGCCCAACGCTATATTGGAAACAACGTTCCCCACAACAATAAATTAGATCGACGCTTCCTTAGGCATATAACCCAATGATCAAGTAAATATCAACGCTCCCTGTAGGCAGAGCGACCAATGTTGAACTAAAACGATGAAACTCCCCTTTACACTGTAATACTTATCCTCACGGAGTGATAGACCCACGAAAGGTTTTGCTTCCTTAGCTCGGTAAACAGGGTGATAACTCTTTTCCAGCAATCTCGTTCTCTGCGGACTTTGAGATCTCTATGATACCATTTGTTAAACTATTTACCCATAGATATCATAAACACATAGTAGAAAATCAGAGATAAAACATACACAGACAACATGATTTACCCAGTAAAAACCTCCTTCACCTCATGAGGGAAACATCCACGGGACAATGGCAATGACATTATTATTGTTCAATAAATTGGAGATTACCACCACTAGCCTAGAGAGGGCTTGAATCCCTGGCTCAATATTTGCCTCTCATGCACACATATTTAGACAACTTCTCCCACGGTTACAATGAAACTAGTTCATTAATTGTAAATTCTAACTTAGGTTTCCTTATCTCAACCAAAAGATGAATAATAGGATCGAGATCTACATCCTGTGGGAATATGTTGTCACCATTTCAACAGAGATCGGGTGTCCAAATAACGAGAAGTAAACAAAACTCAAAAAATATGAAGTGATTTATTATATAATATGGAGATCGTGTGTCGAAATAACGAAGTTATATGTCTGTCAGTGATCAAATTTGAAGAACTATTTTTATTTTTAATTGCAAGTTGAAGGATATATATTCACTCAACTTTTTTACGATCAAAAGTTGAAAAATATATGTACTTCAATTGACAAGATTAAAGTAGGTACAAAGTTCAAAAAAAAAAAATTAAATAAAATATTGCCCTTTCAATTATTTAAAATGTTAAAATTTAATGAACAACCACATAGATAAGATGTCAAATGGTTTTATCTTGAAGGAGGATGGTTGTCATTCTCCCCACCTATGTTAAAAATCACAATATAAAACTTTAGACACATCACAAAATCAAATGTTTTTGTGAACACCAATATCACCCTAAGATTGTAGTCTATGTATTCATATGATGCACCAAAAATGCATCTATGTATCTTTCTTAACCATGGGATTCATGCTCATTTTAGATCTAATTAAAAACAAAAAAATGTAATAGATCTTGAGGTCTTTGTTGAAGTGTGATTGTGACATCCCCAAAAATAAAATATTTTTGAAATTTAAAATTTCTGGAAATTTATTTCCATTTTTAGTAAATTTGAATTTTGAAAATTTTTGCCATTTATGGCAATTCCAAATTTTGAATTTGGTAATTGTAATTAATTATTTTGACTGTTGGGAAGAGACCTGATTTGACCCAACTGACTATTTGACTATGACACTTGTATATAAACATAATATTTTATGTTGATTGTAGGAGGACAAATGGAACAACCATGTTAAATTTAGATGACCATGACTCCATGAGTGGGGAACATGTTGGAACTACCTCTGGGATGATTATTACAAGTGGAAAATCAATGATTTGGCCATTGGAAGCCCCTGAAAATCAGGGATTTAGAAAGATTCAAAAATTCCCAAGGGAGGGAAAATACCTGGGCAAATGATAAATAGCATATGAGAGGAGGAAGGATGTTGCCAAGTATGTTGGGGAAAAGAGACTATTGATTTTATTGTTGTTATGAACACTACTGAGTAAGTGTGAGGCAAGAGGAATCGACTGAAGTTGAAGGACGTTACGGAGGAGGAGTTTTCCAAGTTCTCCCTCATGGATTCATGGTCAGGCTAGGGGATGAATCGAGCAAGTGGTTTTGGCTTCCCTATTCTATGGTTGGGAGGAATGTGGTTGTTCCTTTTGTCTTCTCACGAATTGGTTCATATATGTAAAAATTTCCTTAATTTGTTCTTGGTTGTTTTGTGTGTACCCGATACTATGCATCTAATTGTTCTAAATCGAAATAATTCTTTCAATGGATGATATCTATCATGGTATTATATTTACAATTACAGTCTAAATTATAGTGTGGTCCCTCTCGAAAAATCTGGAATACTAGGCAAATTTATTTAAATATGATTTGAGTTTAAGAGAGAAGATCCATCTATAGGATAGGTTTAATCTGAAGTCGAAATGCTAGGATACTCTGTATGCTTGAAGAAGACCAATCTCTTTAGATATAGGTTTAATTCTGTGACTGAAGTATTAAACAGATCTAAATTTGATCATACGGATAGGTTAATCTGGAGTCGAAATGCTAGGATAGTCTGTATGCTTAAAGAAGACTAATCTGTATAGATATAGGTTTATAGCTATGACTAAAATATTAAATAGATCTAAATTTGTGCATTCAGATTTGAGTAAATTTGTGTTGAAAGGAAACATTTAAATGTATCGCTAATTCCAAACAATCGTGCATCTTAAAGAAACTTCTTGTCTGTTATATTTAAAAATTGAAGAGAAATATGGAACATCAAGAACCTTAAGGCCGACTTAACCTTTGCAGGCCACAAAACACCGTCACCACCTTGATTAAAATCTCTTAGGATATTGAAGGGGCATTTTTATGCATTTAAAGACCAGAGTCGAAATTATAATAGGGATGAGGTTGACAACAATTTTTTGAATTGAATTTGTCCCTCTGTGTTTTAGTTTACTGAGTTTGTAAACTCTGTTCATGTTTCCATTTTCATCTTTTCGAAGTTTATTAGTTCAAGTTGCGTGGAGTTCTTTTGTTCTTGCAAACGTCGAAACCTGAAGTGGCCCCACAACCTGATCGAATTTTGGAATTCAGAGATTACCGTTGTATGTTGTTCATGCATCAAGCATTACCAAATGCCAAAACCCAATATTGGTTGGGCCCTATACCTTTTTCAGGATTTATTGATTCGGCATTTGATGTTGTGCACTGTTTTGCATCGAGAGTTAGTAAACCTTGAAAACTGAAATTGTTGGGCCCACACCCTAATTGCCTTTCGCAATTCGGAATTTCTTATTTTGTTTTGTTTGTGCATCATGTGTTCGTGAAACCTGAAATACCGAACCTCGAAACCCCATAGTGTTGGGCCCACAACCTTTTACCTATGTCCGTTTGGTCATTTTCATCATGTGATTATGTGTATGGACTAATGCATGAGGCCTAGGCCATCAAATCCCAAATTCCTTTGTGTTGTTAAAACTGTGGTAATGGTTATAGGTACAAATAGATAGGAGAGTAATTATAATTACAGAAATTGAAATAAACATTGAAATGAGGAGTAAACACTTATTGTCGATCAGAAAACTTAAAGTTGAATGGTAATGACAGTCGATGATAGTAAGGAATCTTTCAAAATTTCTAACTCAAGAATTATAACATAAAGCTTACTTGCTTGAATCTCGAACTATTCAAGCATATTTATAGAAACAATATATATATATATATATAT
>ML778413.1:726497-737813 GCA_009831015.1 Picea engelmannii
AGTTTTTGAGGTATATTACATATGGTATCAAAAAAAAAGATACAACACTGGGCTTGAACAGGGCCACATTAGCTACTTAGTATACATTCTGACGTATGTAAAACTAATAAATCTTATGGTTTCAAACAGAAAGCCCTTTCTGTTTTTTGTAAATTATGGCAGCTCAGAAGGGTGCAAAAGTCAAGATGGAAGGAAATCTACAGCAAGGACCTTTAGGAGATCCAAGACAGAACGGTGATGGAAGATCACCCATGGAGGTGTTGGAAACAATGAAGAATCTTACTGTTGAACTGTAGGTTTTCAAGGCCGACAATGAAAAATTGAAGAAAGCACAACAGGAGCAGCAAGAGATAGATGAAGTCCTGTTGCGTAGTATAGTAACCAAGAAAATCCCTAAAGATGATAACCATGACAAAGAATTCAGCAAAAGGGCCTCCAATAATTCTAGACCGGAAATAGAAAAAGGAGACAGTTCGTTTGAAGGGACACCTTCAACTGAAGACAAAACTATACCAGATAGAAAAAGAAAAAAAGTAGACCAACTCGAAGGAGAATTTACAAAGATTAAACCAGCTACCTTTGATGGAGAATCTAGGACATGAGAAGAATTTGAGGCATGGTTGTTGGACATAAAAGAATACTTCCAGATCTACAACTATTCCAGCAACATGAAGGTCAGAATGGCCATCTACAATCTGAAGGGGAAGGCCAACATTTGGTGGCAGGATCTGAAATTGGCCAAGGGCCTAAAGGAGAAATAGTTGGAATGGTCTGACTTTAAGAAGTATTTCAAGAAACAATACCTTTCTGAAATACATTATGAAAGGAAGATGAAAGAATTTTACGAGTAATGACTCAGACAGATGACGATAGAGGACCTTATAAATAAATTTATGGAACTACTAAGGTTCATACCGTACATCCGGGAGGATAAGGTAAAAATCCAGCAATTCTTAAGTTGTTTACCACAGGCCTACCAGGACAGAATTGAGTTTGACAACCCAAAATCCTTGAGTGAGGTATCTAGGAAAGAACGAATGTGCTATGACCAGTATAAACAATGGGAAGAGTTTCCCAAGACCTGGAAGGATAAAAAGCAAGATCGAATGAACTAGCGGAAGAAGGGATACCAGCCAACTCCTTATCACAATGCAGCAAAATGTTTCCCAAGGAAGGATTTTCACTGCAATCATCCGAATACGCAAGGTAGTGGTAAACCAGTAAACCTAGGAATGAAGAAGTTTGGGGACAACTCTCGTGAGCCATTAAAGTGTTGGGAGTGTGGATAGCCTCATCTAAGGAGGAATTATCCACGTTTAACTTCAGCAAACAGAACTACTATTCATAATCTGCAGGAAGCCTCGATAGTGGGAGACGTGGGCAGGAGCCTACATCAGATAAATGCAACCATAGATGGTCGACAAGCTGACCACCAATCCTCGATGGTAGAAATCGAAGGTAAAATCAATGACACTCAAATTTTTGTTTTAATTGATCCTGGAGCTACGTTAAGTTATATTACTCCTAATATCGTAGAGTCGAATAAACTTAAGAAACTGAAGCACGCAAAATCATGGCTGGTACAACTAGCAACAGGTACTAAAAGGAAAGTAGTTGACTTTATTTCAGATTTTGAGTTCAACTTAGGTGGTCAAAAGATAAGGACCAATATGAACATCTTACCACTAGGATCTTATGATATGATTATCAGGATGGATTGGTTGGAACAACACAAAGCAGTACTAGACTATTATACAAAGATACTTAGCTATAAACATGATTTTGGCACTGTTAGAACAGCCCAAGGCATACCAAAACTTTTATCAATCAGAAAAGTTTCAGCGATGCAGCTCAAGAAATGTATTAGAAAGGGATGTGAAGTTTATGCCATTCGAGTGACGAATCTATTAGAAAAAGAAGATAAGCCAAAGTTAGAAGACTTTGTTGTCCTACGTGAATTCAGAGATATGTTTGTGGATGAGATACCAGAATTATCTCCCAGAAGGGAAATAGACTTCTCCATAGACCTACTACCCGGTTCAACCCCTATCTCAAAATCACCTTACCGAATGAGTCTACCAGAACTGACAGAATTAAAAATACAATTACAGGAATTGTTGGACAAAGAGTATATCAGACCGAGTGTCTCGCCATGGGGAGCACCAACCCTCTTTGTGAAAAAGAAATACTGTACTCTAAGACTATGCATCGATTATAGACAACTGAACAAAATGACCATTAAGAACAAATACCCCTTACCAAGGATAAATGATCTATTCGATCAAGTTGGTGGGGCCAAGATCTTTTCAAAATTGGATTTACGATCCGGTTATCATGAAGTTAGGATAAACGACGAGGACATAAACAATACAACTTTTCGAACAATATATAGAAACTATGAGTTTGTAGTCATACCTTTCGGACTCACTAACGCACCAGCCACATTTATGTGCTTAATGAACAACATTTCCAGTCAGTACTTAGACAAGTTCGTAGTAGTATTTATCGACGATATTCTAGTCTATTCTAAAATGGAGGAGGAACGTGATGAACACTTAAGAATGGTTCTGCAAATATTAAGGAAACACAAACTATACGCAAAATTCGACAAATGTGACATTTATAAAAAATAAATACAATATTTAGGACATGTCATTTCCTCAGAAGGTATTGCTGTAGACCCGAAAAAGATAAAAGTCATTATGGAATGGCCAGTATCTAAGGATGTGGCAGATATCCGGTCATTCATGGGAATCACCGGATATTATCGCGGATTTATAGAAGGGTTTTCCAAGATAGCCTACCCTATCACGTCATTACAAAAGAAAGGGACCAAGTTTAACTGGTCGCAAAAGTGTCAAGACAGTTTTAACAAGCCGAAAGAATTATTGACATCAGCACCCATTTTGAAGGTAGAAGACTCGGATAAAGACTTCATAGTTTGTGTTGATGCAAGTAAAGAGGGACTAGGTGGTGTCCTAACTCAGGAAGGGCACGTGATTTGTTAGGAATCCCGGAAATTAAAAGAACACGAGAAAAATTATGTCACTCATGACTTAGAAATGGCAGCAGTAATACATGCCTCAAAAATGTGGTGACACTATATAATGGGTAGAAAATTCCTACTATTGATGGATAATAGTAGGGTGAAATATCTGTTTAACCAACCAGATATTAATGCAAGACAAGCAAGGTGGCTAGCCTTCTTGAGCGAATTCAACTTCAAGGTCAGACATATCAAGGCTAAGGAAAATAAAGTAGCAGATGCTTTAAGCAGAAGAGTCCATGGGTTATTTCAGGTAAACAACAGCAGGGAAGAAAGTGATATGGAACAAAGAATAAAGATGGCAGGTATTAACGATGGAAATTACACTAAGATAATGACAGAATTACAAAACAATACCGCCAACTCAGAAAAACCAGATCTAGGCATCGACAAGAAAGGACTATTATGACTTAAAAGAAGACTTTATATACCAGATTCAACAGAATTGAAATCAACAATTTTGGACGAAGTGCATAAGAAACCGTATTCTGGCCATCCAAGTTACCAGAAAACAATAACAACACTTAGAAAACTATTTTTCTGGCCTAGTATGAAGGGCGAAATAGAAAAATACCTAGCTAGGTGCCAAGATTGTCAGTAGTTTAAGGCCGAGCACCATCATCCAGCCGGCCTATTATAGCCATTACCAGTACCGAAATGGAAACGAGATACTATATCACTAGACTTTATAACAGGTTTTCCTAAAACTCAGAAACAAAATGATTCTATCATGGTTGTAATCGATAAACTCAGTAGGTCTGCACACTTTATTCCTATAAAGTCTACTTTTAAAGCTATAAACATTGCTGAAATATTCATGAAAGAAATTTTTAGACTGCATGGTATTCCTAAAATGGTGATTTCATAGAGAGATGTAAAATTTACATCCGCTTTTTGGAAGGAATTGTTTGCAAGGCTAAACGCTAACTTGAATTTTAGTACAAGCTATCATCCAAAAACATATGAACAGACCGAAAGGATAAACCCAATCATAGACTATATGCTTCGCATGTACGTAAGAACAAAACCAAGCAAGTTGGAAGACTACCTGCACTTGGTAGAATTTGCATATCACAATGGGTACGAAATTTCGGCTAAGATGAGCCCTTTCGAAATATTGTATGGCAAAAAGGGTACAAATCCAATTAGCTAGGATAACCCGACTAATAGACTCATGGTTGGACCAGAGATGCTCCAAGAAATGGAGAACATGGTAAGAAAGGTACAATAGAACTTGAAAGAAGCACAGGACAGACATAAGAGCTATGCAGATCAGAAAAGAAGACACTTGGAATTTCAAGTGGGAAACCATGTTTATTTGAAGGTCAAAGCCCAAAAGAGCTCATTGAAGTTAGGGAATTGTGCCAAGATGGAACCCAAGTTTTGTGTGCCCTTAAAGATACTAGCTTCAATTGGACCTGTAGCATATCAACATGCCCTTCCAACTAATCTAAGAATTCATTTAATGTATTTCATGTTTCATTTCTAAAAAAGTACATTCATGACCCTACTCATAGGATTGATTGGAACTTGGTGCAGGTGGAACCCGAAGGCGAGTTCCATGTGGAACCCCTACACATTCTGGACTAGAGAGAAATAACACTTCGGAATAGAGCCATCGCTCAGGTAAAGGTGCAATGGAAGCACTTTAGTCCTAAGGAGGCCACTTGGGAGTTGGTGGGAGATATGTGGAAATCTCATCCAATCCTGTTCCAGGAAAGGAACGAACACTGAGGACAATGTTTTAATGAAGGGGGAAAGGATGTGACATCCCCAAAAATAAAATATTTGTGAAATTTAGAATTTCTGGAAATTTATTTCCGTTTTTAGTAAATTTGAATTTGGAAAATTTTTGTCATTTATGGAAATTCTGAATTTTGAATTTGGTAATTGTAATTAATTATTTTGACTGTTGGGAAGAGACCTGATTTGACCCAACTAACTATTTGACTATGACACTTGTATAGAAACAAAATATTTTATGTTGATTGCAGGAGGACAAATGGAACAACCATGTTAAATTTAGCTGACCATGACTCCATGAGTGGGGAACATGTTGGAACTACCTCTGGGCTCATTATTACAAGTGGAAAATCAGTGATTTGGCCATTGGCAGCCTTTGAAAATCAGGGATTTAGAAAGCTGCGAAAATTCCCAAGGGAGGGAAAAGACCTATGCAAATGATAAATAGCATATGAGAGGAGGCAAGGCACTACCAACTATGCTGGGGAAACAGACTATTGATTTTATCGTTGTTATGAACACTACTGAGTAAGTGTGAGGCAAGAGGAATAGACTGAAGTTGAAGGACGTTACGGAGGAGGATTTTTCCAAGTTCACCCTCATGGATTCATGGTCAGGCTAGGGGGTGAATCGGGAAAGTGGTTTTGGCTGCCCTATTTTACAGTTGGGAGGAACGCAGTTGTTCCTTTTGTCTTCTTGCAAATTGGTTCAGATATGCAAACCTTTCCTTACTCTGTTCTTGGTTGTTTTGTGTGTACCCGATATCATGCATCTAATTGTTCTAAATCGAAATAATTCTTTCAATGGATGATATCTATCGTGGTATTAGATTTACAATTACAGTCGAAATTATGGAGTGGTCCCTCCCGAAAAATCTGGAATACTAGGCAAATTTATTTAAATACGATTTGAGTTTAAGAGAGAAGATCCATCTATAGGATAGGTTTAATCTGAAGTTGAAATTCTAGGATACTCTGTATGCTTGAAGAAGACGATTCTGTTTAGATATAGGTTTAATTATGTTACTAAAGTATTAAAGAGATCTAAATTTGAGCATCCAGATAGGTTAATATGAATTCGAAATGTTAGGATACTATGTATGCTTGAAGAATACTAATCTGTATAGATATAGGTTTATATCTGTGACTAAAGTATTAAATAGATCTAAATTTTTGCATTCGGAGTTGAGTAAATTTGTGCCGAAAGGAAACATTTAAATGCATCGCTAATTCCAAACAATCATGCATCTTAAAGAGACTTCATGTCTGTTATATTTAAGAATTGAAGAGAAAGATGAAACAACAAGAACCTTATTGCCGCCTTAACCTTTGTAGGCCACAAAACACCATCAACGCCTTGATTAAAATCTCTTAGGAGATTGAAGGGGCATTTTTCTGCATTTAAATACCAGAGTCAAAATTGTAATAGGGATGAGGTTGAAAACAATTTTTGGAATTGAATTTGTCCCTTTGTGTTTTAGTTTACTGAGTTTGTAAACTCTATTCATGTTTCCATTTTCGGATTTTCAGAGTTTATAGTTCAAGTTGCGTGGAGTTCTTTTGTTCTTGCAAACACCGAAACCCGAAGTGGCCCCACAACCTCATCGAATTTCGAAATTCGAAGATTACTGTTGTATGTTGTTCATGCATCAAGCATTACCAAATGTCGAAACGCAATATTGGCTAGGCCCCATACCTTTTTCGGGATTTCGCGATTTCGCATTTGACGTTGTGTAGTGTTTTGCATCGGGAGTTAGTAAACCCCGAAAACCAAAATTGTTGGGCCCACACCCTAATCGCCTTTCGCAATTCGACATTTCTTATTTCATTTTGTTTGTGTGTCGTGTGTTTGTAAAACCTGAAATCCCGAACCCTGAAACACCATAGTGTTGGGCCCACAACCTTTTCTCATTTCGGTATTTGGCAAACCACATGGTCTTTTGTTTTTGTATTCGACGTTTGTAATCACCGAAACCTGATTGACCTTCGTTTGTTTTTCCACAAAGATATATATATATATATATATATATATATATATATATATATATATATATATATATATATATATATATATATATATATATATATATGTATGTATATTTAAAGTACGGAAGTGACCTTGCGAATACCAAGAATTATTATAGACCATCTACAATAGTTACACATCTTTATATCAACCAGTGTTTAATTAAAAGTTATAGGTTGAAATGTTGGAAAATTATTGGAGTGAATTGAATTAACACAGTTTAATTACCAGAACTAATCACGATAGGTGTGAAGGCCCAAGGAAGAAGGGACATCCCAAAACTTAAAAGATACCCCTGAGTAAACCTCCATTTTGGAGTTTCGGATAATGGGAGTTGGAAGTGTCAAGGACACTCATGAAAAGAATGATGAAGTCGCGGAATGCAAAAGATCAGAGCATGTCAAGAACTCTGAAATGTCGAAAGGTACTTTTGTGAGTCTCGATAACCCGAAAGGCAAAACTCTGAAATCCCGTCAACCGTCCATCTCAGTGGGTTATGTGAATCGTCCGATCACTTCAGATATTTTGTGATCATGAATTCTATAATGTTGGAGTCACGATGACTCGAAGGGAAAACAACGAAATCCCGTCAATCATTCGATTAAGAAAAGAAGGGATCAGATTATGAAGTTTTGTGAACTGTTGATTTGGCTCCATTTTGGGGATTGCGACTTGCCAAAATGCCGAAATGTCGAGATGTGAAAGGCATTTCAATACTTGTAATCCAACGGTGCAGGTGAACTTGAATTCGATCGGACGATTATGAAATATGCGTACTCTGGGTTTAAACAGAAGGCCTTACCTAACCACTATCCTGTATCCGGATATTTAAAAAAAAAAATTATAGGGGTCTGCTTATATTTAAACTTTTTGCAGAGGAATATTGACTTTTACTCTACTTTTACCTAAGTCCATTTGGTCATTTTCATCATGTGATTATGTGTATGGACTAACGCATGAGGCCTAGGCCATCAACTCCCAAAGTCGTTTGTGTTGTTAAGACCATGATAATGGTTATAGGTACAAACAGATAGGAGAGTAATTATAATTATAGAAATTGAAATAAACATTGAAATGAGGAGTAAACACTTATCGTTGATCAGAAAAATTAAAGTTGAATGGTAATGACAGTCGAAGACAGTAAGGACTCTTGCAAACTTTCAGACTCAAGCATTATAACATAAAGCTTACTTGCTTGAATCTCCAACTATTCAAGAATATTTATACAAACAAATATATATATATATATATATATTTTTATTTTTTTTTTCCAAACAGTTTTTGAGGTATATTACAGTGATAATTCTATCTACATACTATAAAAGCAATGAAAAGACCATACTTACATTATAGGCCTCTAGGAACATGACAATCTAGCATGAGTGCATCCATTGATAATGATTTAAGATAAGATGTTTATGTTTTGCAGCGTCCCAAGATCCATGGAAACACATAACTAAATGGAATTAGCCAGTAAAATCACCAACTATATTAATTTTTATTAAGGATAATGATTGTTCACTTTATCTTTCAAACCATGTGAACATGCATGAAAGAGTGGAATGTTAGAGCATAATCCTAATGCATAAGTTTGATTAACATAAAAATGGTGTTACCTTCTCCCGAGATTTCTTAAGAATCTCAACCAAGTTAAAAAAAGTTGCTAGGAACAAGAAGAAGATACATCTCCTTGATCTTTGGCTTGAGATGAGGCAAGGGGAAGCCAATGTTGCTAGGAACAAGAAGAATATAACAAATTAAATGACACTATGGAAAACATAAAGTATGTTAACTAAATGTGATGTCAATTCCTATATTGAAAAGTATATACAATGCTCATAACACATGAATTAAAGTGGGGATTCACAAAGACAATGTGTCTAATATTTTTTAGTAAAGTTTCATTAAGTGACACATAAAATATGTAAATAGGATGATAGAATATTTATCTATGTGTAAGATATATGATGGATTTAACAGGGTGCATTGTATTAGGAAATATATAAGAGCCAACTAAAACATATATGATTTCTCTTTAGATTCCAAAGGTAAGTATATGGTGATGAACACATGCTCTTTGACCAACTAAGCATTGGAAGTGAGGACATTGATGGGTTATTGAAAATATAACCCTTCTTTTGACATTTTATGATATTTGTTGTCTTTCATAAATGACATGAATGACAAGTGATTTCAAAATCTTTTTAAAAATGTTCTTTGAATTATCCTTTTAGAATAACTTTGAACCCCTTAAAAATGATAAAAAGGGTTAATTTTGATAGCTAATGTAGACTCAGTGAAAATTGAAGCACGTTATGCAACTATTTATACTTTTTGCAAACCCTAATACATTCCCTCGAAATGTTGGCCACCATACATACATACTCCGAATAAATGATGTACATGTTTATTTGTAAGAACTTAATGATTAAGGATTATTTTAAATGTTGTAGGGTAAATGGTTTATGATGATTTTTTTTGGGTGTCATTTTTTCAAAATTTCATTAGAAATTGTTAAATTCGTAGACATGAATGATTATTTCTTTATAATCAGAGTGCTCTAGTATGTTGAATCCATTTCTAAATTCAGAAATAGATTTTGAACAAGAAAAAATAATAATTCTCTTAAAAGCCATTTCATAGAATAGCTAGACAATACCATTTTAAATTAATTGTCAACATGTGACCGAGATGTTATGTATTCCATAACACCTTCTGAATTTTCCTGCCGATGTCTTACGAATCGTAATCGACATTTTATATATTTCTACAGTGTGAAAGAGGTGCCTTTTATATATTTCTGCAGTGTGAAAGAATTTTCTTCGCGTCGCTTGCGTCAAAGAAACCTATCCTATCACATCATTACAAAATAAAGGGACAAAGTTTAATTGGTCACAAAAGTGTCAAGATAGTTTTAATAAGTTAAAGGAATTGTTAACAACTGCACCCATTTTAAAGGTAGCAGACCTAGATAAAGACTTTACCGTCTGTGTTAATGTAAGTAAAGAAGGATTAGGTGGTGTCCTAACTCAAGAAGGACACGTTATTTGTTATGAGTCCCGAAAATTAAAGGAACGCGAGTGAAACCACATCACTTATGATTTAGAATTGACAGCGATAATGCATGCCTAAAAAATGTGGTGACACTACATAATGGGCAGAAAGTTTCTATTATTGACAGATAATAGCAGTGTGAAATATTTGTTTAGTCAGTCGAATCTTAATGCAAGGAAAGCAAGGTGGCTAGCCTTCTTGAGAGAATTTGACTTTGAGGTAAGACATATCAAGGGTAAGGAAAATAAAGTAGCAGATTGTTTAAGCAAAAGAGTCCATGAGTTTTTTGAGATAAATGTCAACAGGGCAGAAAGTGATTTGGAATAGAGAATAAAGACTGCAGGTATTAACGACGAAAATTACACTAACTTAGTGGAAAAAATACAAAATATGATGGCAATCTTAGACAAACCAGATCTGGGTATCGATAAAAATGGCCTATTACAATTTAAAAACAAACTTTACATACCAGATTCGACGGATTTGAAAATAACAGTTTGGGATGAAGTTCATAAAAAACCATATTCTAGTCATCCAGGATACTAGAAAACCATAACAACACTTAGGAAATTATTTTATTGGCCGAATATGAAGGTCGAAACAGCAGAATATTTGGCTAAGTGTCAATATTTTCAGCAGGTAAAGGCCGAACACCAGCAGCTAGTCGGCTTATTACAACCCTTGCCAGTACTAGAATGGAAATGGGAGACCATATCATTGCACTTCATTACAGGTTTGCCTAAAACTCAGTAACATAATGATTCTATTATGGTGGTAATCGATAATCTTAGTAAGTTTGCACACTATATTCTTGTAAAGTGTACTTTTAAAGCTATTAACATCGCTGAAATATTCATGAAATAAATTTTTAGACTGCATGGGATTCCTAAAATGGTGATTTCAGATAGAGATGTAAAATTTGCATCTTCATTCTTGAAAGAATTGTTTGCAAGGCTAAATACTAATTTGAATTTTAGCATGAGTTATCATCTACAAACGGATGGAAAGACTGAACGAACAAATAAAATCGTAGAAGATATGCTTGTTCGACAACACATGTATTCCAACAGAGGACGAACACCTTCAGTAACCACTCACATAACTAGATCAAAGATCAACACACCGGTGTTTTCACGTGGTAAAACCCCTACGGGGAAACATCCACGGCCCCAGCCAACACGGCCACTTGGAGCAGTTTATTAATGTAAAGAAAAGATTACAGAGAGATTTTACAAGAGAGTTTCTCACAATCGATCATCGGCAAATGACCCTCCATGCTCTTTAAATAGAGATCATGGACCAATTGGGTGTTAAGGCACAGATCAATGGCCGTTAAGATCGAGGAGAGTATGAACCGTCGGATCACTCTATGTCGGGAACATATCGTGACCATCGGATTGCCTAACTACAAATGCATACTAATGCATACTAAAGAAACACACTTTTAC
>ML778413.1:752892-784884 GCA_009831015.1 Picea engelmannii
TGATTCAAAGTGCTATTTCTGTTGCTATTTCGTATATCATTTCTGTGTATTGTGAAGATTATGCTGGATATTTTACTGTTATTCTGTCATTTCTAGCATTTCGTTTTTGTTCTGCATATTTTATATATCTGGTATCTTGCATACATACAATATTTAACAACCTCAACAGTGATTCTAGTTCTATCACATACACATCCAATGCAAGGAAGACCTTCAAATGCTTTCCTTGGCAAAGCTAGTCTCACGTACAATTTAAATAAGTAGCTTGTTTGATAACTACCAACTAATCTTCCTTCGTAACTATTTCAAAACAGCTTGCAACCATGTCTTGCACAACCGCACCTACCATCAAATCTATCAGAAGAGACCGGATCGATTCCCATTTTGCCAGCCGCTACAATTTTCTTTGTTTTCGACCACCCCAAAAAATAGCAGCATGAGCCATAGACACTAGCTCTATTCTCGGGAATGCATTCAATTGAAGACACCTCACTATGTTTTTTAATTTGCTAATATGTTTAATCGCCATATATTTGTTAATGAGAAAGGCACCGAGTATACCTCTTCAGTCTTCCTGATCATGCAACCGCATATCAACTTCTCCAAGCCTGTGCAAACCTCAAGCAATAATTCTCCTTCTAGAGGCGCACAAGCCACCATGACTCTTCTCAACTCGAGCTCAGCTTTCAGAAACCACCACTCGACCTGGGCTCCCTTCCGTGCTAGGGTTCAGAAAACTCCTGATCCCTATCCACCTCCATGAATCCATACAACCTAATCATTTATCCACTCTCCTTTTCCGCTCTTAACTATGAGTAAAGGATGCTCCCTTCAAGCATATATGCCAGCGGTGAAGTAAAAAACCTTAAATTTCACAAGTGTTCCTTGAAATTGGCACTCCCTCAACTAGAGAAGCCCAACACTGGATTGGAAGCAGCGTTCCCCACAACAATAAATTAGATCGATGCTTCCTTAGGCAGATAACTCAACGCTGAAGTAAATATCAACGCTCCCTCTAGGCAGAGCGACCAACGCTGAACTAAAACGACGTCGCTCCCCTATTGCATTGTAATATTTCTCCTCACGCAGTGATAGACCCACGAAAATTTTCGCTCCCATAGCTCGGTAGACAAGGTGATAACTCTTCTCCAGCGATCTCGTTCTCTGCGGCCTCAGACATCGCCATGATACCATTTGTTAGACTATTTACCCACATAGATCAAAAACACACAACATAAAATTGGAGATAAAACATACACAGACAACATTATTTACGTGGTAAAACCTTCTTTCACCTCATGAGGGAAACATCCATGGGACAATAGAAACGACATTCTTATTGTTCAATAAACGGAAGATTACAACCAGCAGCTTGGAGAGGGCTTGAATCCCTGGCTTAATATTTTTCTCGCATGTACACATATTTGTCTCTCCCAAGGTTACAATGAAACTAAGTTTATTAATTGTACATTCTAACTTAGGTTGCCTTATCTCAACCAAAAGATGAATAATAAGATCGAGATCCACATCTTGTGAGGATTTGTTATCACCATTTCAATAGAGATCGCGTGTCCAAATAAGAGAAGTAAACAAAACTCGAAAAATATGAAGTGATTTATTATATAATATGGAGATTGTGTGTCCAAATAACGAAGTTATATGTCTGTCAGTGATCAAATTTGAAGAACTATTTTTATTTTGAATTGCAAGTTGAAGGATATATATTCGCTCAACTTTTCTATGATCAAAAGTTAAAAAATATATGTACTTCAATCGACAAGATTAAAGTAGGTACACAGTTCAAAAGAAATAAATTAAATAAAATATTGCCTTTGCAGTTATTTAAAATGTTAAAATTTAATGAACAACCACATAGATAAGTTGTCAAATGGGTTTATCTTGAAGGAGGATGGTTGTCATTCTCCCCACCTAAGTTCAAAATCACAACATAAAAATTTAGACACATCACAAAATCAATTATTTTTGTGAACACCAATATCAACCTAAGAATGTAGTCTATGTATTCATATGATGCACCAGAAATGCATCTATGTATCTTTCTTAACCATGGGATTCATGCTCATTTTAGATCTAATTAATACCAAAAAATTGTAATAGATCTTGAGGTCTTTGTTGAAGTGTGATAATAATATCTACATACTATAAAAGCAATGAAAAGACCAACTATGTTAATTTCTATTAAGGATATTGATTGTTCACTTTATCTTTCAAACCATGTGAAAATGCATGAAAGAGTGGGCTGCTAGAGCATAATCTTAATGCATAAGTTTGATGAACATAAAAATTGTGACCTTCTCCCTAGCTTTCTTAAGAATCCCAACCAAGTTAAAAAAAGTTGCTTGGAACAAGAAGAAGATACATCTGCTTGATCTTTGGCTTGAGATGAGGCAAGGGGAAGCCAATGTTTCTAGGAACAAGAAGAAGATAACAAATGAAATGACACTATGGAAAACATGAAGTATGTTAACTAAATGTCATGTCAATTCCTATATTGACAAGTATCGACAATGTTCATAACACATGAATTCAAGTGCGGATTCACAAAGACAATGTGTCTAATATTTTTTAGTAAAGCTTCATTAAGTGACACATAAAATATGTCAATATGATGGTAGAATATTTATCTATGTGTAATCTATGTGATGGATTTAACAGGGTGCACTATATTAGGTAATAGATAAGAGCCAACTAAAATATATATGATTTTACTCTTTAGATTCCAAAGGTAAGTATATGGTGATGAACCAATGTTCTTTGACCAACTAAACATTTTAAGTGAGGACATTGATGAGTTATTGAAAATCTAACCCTTCTTTTGACATTTTATAATATTTATTGTATTTCATAAATAACATGAATGACAAGTGATTTCAAAATCTTTTTAAAAATGTTTTTTGAATTATCCTTTTAGAATAACTTTGAAACCCTAAAAAATGCTAAAAAGGATTAATTTTGATAGCTAATATAGACTTGGTGAAAATTGAAGCGCGTTTTGCAACTATTTATACTTTTTGCAAACCCTAATATGCAACTATTTATACTTTTTGCAAACCCTAATACATTTCCTCGAAGTGTTGGCCACCCTACATACATACTCAGAATAAATGATGTACATGTTTATTTGTAATAACTTAATTTGTAATAACTTAATGATTAAGGCTTATTTTAAATGTTGTAGGATAAATGTTTTATGATGATTTTTTTGAGTGTTATTTGTTCAAAATTTTGTTAGAAATAGTTAGATTTGTAGATATCAATGATTATTTCTGTATAATCAGAGTGCTCTAATATGTTGAATTCATTTTTATATTCAAAAATAGATTTTGAACAACAAAAAATAATAATTCTCTTAAAAACCATTTCATAAAACAGCTACACAATACCATTTTAAATTAGTTATCAACATATAAGCGAGATGTTACGTATTCCATAACACCACCTGAATTTTCCTGCCGGTGTCTTACGAATCGTAATCGGCATTTTATATATTTCTGCAGTGTGAAAGAGGTGCCTTCTATATATTTCTGCAGTGTGAAAGAGATTTCTTGGCGTCGCTTGCGTCAAAGAGACGGCTGAAATAAGGCGACATAAAGCGCTAAAATAAAATTTGCTCTTTTCGTTGTTGTGAAGATGACGTTGAAACTAGCTCATTAATATCCCTGACATGAATCCTTATCGCGCGTCTTCTTTTAGATCATTGAATGTTAGTATTCTTAAAGATTATGATGACTAAAAGTAGATATGTGGTTGGAACCAAAGCTTTATTTGAAGCTAATGATAAAAGTAAAAGTAAATGCAAACTTAAGCTTGTAACTATGGTATGGTATTTTAGTAATTGAGGTTTACACATAAACAAAAGAAAAAAATAAAAAATATTAAATTTATTTATTTAATTAATTAATTTTTTTTTAATAATATTTAATCCACATCATTTCTTTAAATAAAATTAAATTCTTTTTTATAATAATTCAAAACATTCTCTTTACTAAAATTAAATTCTTTCCAATAATAATTCAAAACATTCTCATTACCAATATTATTTTTTTGTTAATTTTGATCACTTCTAAACATAAATACTTTAAATATACATCTTTGCACTTGTAATTCATAATCAATTTTAAAAATCATGATTATTAACTTTTTATAATAACAAAATGGTTTGAATTTTTCCCACCTACTTTTTTGCAAGCTGGAAATTATTTACAGCAGTGTACTTACTATACTAACAGTGTAGTTTTAGGTAACATTTAACACAACCAAAAAAACAAAGAAATCAAAATTTCTAGTCTTTTTACAATAAATTTGTTTTATTGATAAATATTTACTTAAAAAAATTATTAAATTATTAATCTGTTATCAAAATATTAAAAACATGTTATGACATAAAAATAAAATAAAAAAATCTAATTTGAAAAGACATTTCAATAACAAAGCATTAAATATATTGATATTATTTGTATATTTAATACATTTAATTTATATATGCTAAGATATATATCATTTAATTTAAAAAATATTTAAATGGGATGGTATATGGAAAACAATATGCACCCTTTAATAGAGTAATAAATGCTACATAGATTGAAATATACACTCTCTGATATAAAACATTTCAAATCTAACAGTACATATCACAACTTATATACTTTTTATTACTATGGTGTTAAGTGCAGTGTCCTTATTCTAGTATATATAACGATAAATGCCCTTTATTTCTATTAACTTGTAAATTTCTTCCTATGTAATATTTAAATTCATAAATATAAATAATGGGAATCAATTTTTAATAAATAACCAATTTTTAAAACATTCTAAAACTGAAACTTATATTAACATTAAAAATCTAAATATTAAAAACTTTTTTTATAATATTATAAAATTTACATAATTCTCACCTTTATATAAATATCAAAAGAGTTAAAAAATTGTGAAATTGAAGTTATGTAATTCTTCGTATAATCTTGTATATCTTATAGATCTTACAAAATATTCAAGATTCAAATTAGACGTTTTGAGATGAACTTGTGATATTGTAAGGGCTTCACATGCTTAACCTTTACTCACCGTCTTAGGCACTATTTTTGCAATCTCTCCCTTCTATAGATGTTTCGGGATATTAGATTCGGCTATGGAGTTTTAGCAGGAGAGACGAAAATCGCTCCATTGCTTCACCTTCAAACTATGGCTAGGGATGAAGCCTTTCTAAATCGAATCATAGGTCCTGCAACCAGAATGAATAAGAAATGATATGAAATGAATTCAACAAACAATACATGGAAATTTTACAAAGATGTTCTCCTAATCTTTATAGGGACTAAAACATTTCCGGGACATTCTCAACCCTAAAGTACATAAAAATGTTTAATCTCTCTCCCTACTTACTTAAAAGGAAAGCTGGAAATGTCAAAACAACATTTTAATTATGATGTGCAACGGAAACAATTTAAGAAACATACCATCTATGGAAGAGCTTATTCCTCTTGAGAAAAGTTCCAATAGATAGCTTTCCAGTCGTTCTGTAATCCATACATCGTGTTTATACTCTCTACATATCTGATACAGACATAGCATTTCAGTCGTTCTGTACTGCATATACCGTGTTTATATTCTCTACATATCTGATAGAGTTACATGTATCTTTGTATCAATAAATTCACCTTACACGAATAATCTACACCTCACAGTGAACACTAAGTTTGGCTAGTGTTTGCCATAAATGTTGTAGCCTTTACAAGATTATGCTAGCATGCACCCTAAACATTCAGGGTTTGAATTTTTCCTGAGAAACCGATTAAGGAAGAGAAGTTGTTCTTGTCTGTCATAGAAACTCTCTGAATTATAATTATTGAAACTCTGCCAATTATAGGCTTGTGAAACAAAGCTATTCAATCAAAATAGATCAGCTTCTTCTTGTCTGTTAGATTTGCTGGGTTTTTAATGGTTGATTTTATGTTCCATCCAGGGATGAAATCCTCACCGTGAAGATAATCTTCACTTTTATGCATATCAACAATATCACAGTTAATAAACTCGCTTAAATAGTTATTTTCCTCATATGTCTCTGAATCTCCATAATATTGTCCTAACATCACTGATTCTTTCATAGATGAATGAACTTGCTTTTAAGTGAATATGCTTTGAGCATTGTCGAGTCAGAAAGTCTTAGACAACCTTTAATATGAGTAAAACAATAACGAGTATTTACACACAGATGACAGACATTAAAAAAACGTTTAACAAAATAAAAGAGTAAACACAATTTCTTGAAGTGAATAACATGGTTCTCAAACGTTGGGATGGATTTTGGACCCACTGAGTGAGGGGAATTTGCAGCTAGAATCGTAGCACTACTATAACTTGCGGATCACAACCTTCTCTTCGAAACTCTATCATCAACATTCTTGTCATATATAATTTCTAAAGATGTTTCTCTTGAATTGGTTTCATCCTCCTCTTCCGCACGCGATAATGGGGACAACTTTTTTTCATAGTGCTCTTTCACCGTTAAAACCATGTTTTTATTACACGAATTACCTTTGGCATTTGATAAATCATTTTGAAAAAGTGCACTATATTGTATTCCAATCCTTGGATCGCGTTCGCTTTTCTTGAAACCTGACATAAAGCATAAACCTCCAATGCATTTTACATCTAATCAGATCTTCGACCATATTACTCTCGGATCTACAGCGCCGCCAAGTTAAGACTTACCATGCCCACTAAATATACTCACAAACACAAAAAAAACTCAGAAATACACATGAATTTATTAACACACATATTGAAAACGTGAGCTATGGGCATTATTATAGTTACTAGATGAACTTCTGCTCCAATGACTTCTAAATAACTTATGCAACTTACAAAATAGAGAGCTTGATCTCTCAGAATTCTTTGACTCCTTACCGTTGTTGCTTATATCTAAGCTTACTAGAGACTTTGACATATATAGATAACTACCAAAACTTACTGTAGAAGTAAAACTATTGAAAACAATTAAGACCACAATAAATTTAGAGTGACTCTCATCTGCATAAAAGAGCTCGTGAAAGAAAAATATTGTCTCATTAAATAAGCTCCTACTAACACTCTTGTTTGAGACTTTTCCATGATAGACAGAGTAAGCTCACTACTTTTAATTAATATCTTCAACACTCCCCCTTAATTATAAGTAGCTGATTTTACCAATAAACTTTACATAAAAAATTTAAATTGGCATGTCCTGTCAAGCTTATCCGTTACTGCGCGGTCGAATCTTTGACATCTGTATAGTTTCTAAAATGCATCTCTTGCCAAAGATTTTGGGAAAGTATCTATGAATTGTTCTTTTGACCTGTAAAAGTCTAAACAAATATATTTTTTGTTCAGTAATTCTATGATAAAATGATACCTTGTATCAATGTGCTTGGTTTTCTTGTGAAACACATCGTTCTTTGATAACATGATGGAGGAATTCTTGTCACAAAATATTGTAGTTGGTTCCTGTTATACCTACAACAAATATTCTGACACTCTTCTCTTCCAAACACCTTGACAAGATGCACTTGTAGCCGCGATGTATTGAGCTTCTGCTAAAGAAAAAGTTGCAATGAGCTTCTTCCTTGATTCCCATGATACTATGCATGTGAAATGTGTACCTAGAGGTACTTTTCCTATAATACATAATGCTAAAATCATTTGTTCCATTTACATATCTGTTGACGAGCAAAATTGACCGTCCGTCAACTGAGAGAGTGGAACTGGTCCGGGGTTGTCTAATAACCCAAGCCGTTTGGAATGAACCACCCTGACGGGTTTAGCGGCTCCGTTAGCCGTTCTAAGGTCCTAGGGAAACCAAAGAGAAAACTAAACTAAACTAACTAATCTAACTAAAACGAATAAAACAAACTAAAACTAAATAAACTACTTTAACTATTCTATATACAATCTATTAATTAATATTATACTAACTCTAATCGATTATCTAATTACTAACTGCAATATCACTTATTCACAAAATGTACAATATAAACAATCTACAGATTTAATTAAAACCTGTAAAACTTATTATATTCTGCCCTGAGACAGCGAGATATGTTTTTGTTGATTTTTTGATTTTATAAATAAGAAATAAAACTTACTGAAATTAAACAATCTAATATACTAAACACATATATCTAACTAAACTTATATCTAAACTAAACTACTAATAAACAAACAAATGACAAACTGACCTGGAAACGCTCCAAATTTGTCCTGTGTATGATGACTTCGAAGCTGGTCGAAGGAAGGAAACTCGCACCGGATAATACAGAAGCTTCTCGTAAATGATAGGTTGCACTGGTCTTTGAGTTGTTTACAAGACAAACAAGACATAAAAAATCATAACAATTATATGATTTATAAATCTCTGCAATAAGGGAAACCTGTTATGCAAAAACTTATACTTGATAATTCAACTTATAAAGAAGAGAAATCTGTCATTCACAAACTGAATCAAGCAACTGTTATATTTTTTAAATGTTGGAAGAAATCAGATATGGATTATAGTGATTAAATCATATCATTTGCAAAATACTAAGATAGCTAAAGTAGTCATTAACCAAATGCAAATTGATACACAAGAACATGAACAAAATATTGATATTATGAAAAGCTAAAGATGTAGCAGAATATCAAATTATGTCTCAGCCTATATTAAAATTCCATATCCTTGTTCTCCCACGAATGAGGATGATCATTATTACAAAAATAATAAGTATTTATAAGTTTCTCCACAGGGTAAAACCTCCTTGTGGATAGTATCAAACTGTTTACATAATCTGGGAAAATATCCCCAAGATCAACTAAACTAGGAAATTAAAATGCAAGTAAAATATCTCAAATATCTTCTAACTGCTCATTAAATCCAATGCCATTTCGAATTCACCTGAAATGGACCATAAATCACAAATTAGAGATATATTTTATTAATAAAACAATAAAAATTTGATCCTATAGACTTAGCTACAGAATCATCTGATTCTTTAGCTAGTCCAAAATAACATACAGGATCAGAATCGAAATCAAATCAAATCTATTTAAAAGAATTAAATCCAATCATCTTCCAATGATTACTTAAAAACGAATCAAAATGATTTTATCATTCATCATTAAACATGATCAAAATAATCCAATTGAAAACAGAGATAGGAATACTCTGTTCTTCTGTTACCACGAAATCGGGTAAATGAGTCAAAATCGAACAACAATAAGATTGTTTCATATCCAATTGAAAAACATATCATATGTAATTGTTTGAACAATAGATACAATCCGATCTAACAAAATCACTTTCCACCCGTTATAGTTACAACGATATAGCAAAAGATTTATATCGTTTAATCAAATACAAAGATAGAAAGACTGTTTTGATTATGGGTAAATAAAAACATACGTAACAGCATCAACCAAAATCTGTCATAGATTTCGATCATTGATCCTTGCACAGTCAACATACAGGATCGATTAATTATGATCACAACCATAATAGAATCGATAGAAGTGATAATTGTAAACTGGGCAAACAATCGAAACAAATCATGACTGAGTTTAATATAGAAATAAATCATGAATCTGGATATAGTCAATCTTGTTCTACGAATCAAATTCAAACAGAGTACCCATTGCCATTACGAATCCGACTGATAACATGGTCGAGCTAACAGTAAACCAATGCAAATTATCCGGCTGGGTTTTTATCATAATCGTTATGAATTGAATCTATTCATGATTTGGGTGTTTTTGTACAGAGTCACATTGAAAAGGATCTGGATTGTACTCCTGTTGCCCGAAAGTCATATGGGACATAAAACCGTAACAATTAACCATATCAAAATTGTTGCCAATCATAGCATATGCATTACAACGAAATCGAAACGAAATGAGATTGTGTTCTAAATTGGATATGAGAAACACTTCCTGTCTTGAATAGGTACAAACAAATTCGATTGAAAAAGCATCCAATTTAATTCAATCAAACAAATCAAATCCACACCAAGATCAATCAAATCGATGAAAATCCAATCGAAGCTAAACTGGGAAAATGAACTTCCATTTAGTCAAAGAAAAGCTATGTATAGAATGCATACAATGTAACAGAGCCAATCAATGTTGTAAACAGAACTGTTTAAAACCGAATTTGAATCGTTACATAAACAAGTGATATCGAAATATACCTGTGTGATGTCGAGGCTGTTCAATTATGCCAACTTAGAATTCATGACAGTTGTGGTAGATTCCACATTTTTAAACAAGATGGAGCCTGTCGTCCTTTGTTTCTTATCAGTGGCTTGTAGCTTAGCCCTTTGACTGGTAAGCAGTGCAACCTAGTCCTCCAAAGAGTGAATTCTTGACTGGAGAATAGGAACATCCAAATAATATCGCTCTAACCACGAACTACATTGATCACAGGGTGGCACTGGGGTTTTAGACAGAGCAGGAGAGGGTTTGGATAAATGATCGGGGACTTCACAAGGAAACTTAATGCCTAGGTATTTAGGGTCATCCTGTAGGCAGGGGGGTAGGTTTGTCACAAATTCATACGAGGGTTCGACACACAAACCTTGCGAGTAGGGGTATTCGCTAGCCAAGAAACGCTCCACTTCTGAATCAGATTCCTCACTCAACATGATAGGGTTTGGATCGACAAGAGGTTTTGGCTTATTTCTTTCCATTCGTGAAATTAAACGGGCATTATTTTTGCCTTTGGCATTTACAGTGGGTTTTGCCTTGGGCTTTTTTCCCACAGGCTTACCAGTCTCGACACCTTTAGTCACAGTATGCGGTAGGTCGGTAGGAAGGTCGGCCAATGGTTTGGGTAGTAGAGTATGGTAGGGTACTGGAGGTACAACCTTGACCTCGCTCACCACTGGTTTGTCGACCTGTGTAGGGTTCGAATCCTCAAAATCATTCCGAGCAATGAAATTGCTCCAACAATATCCGTGTAGACTCAAATGATAGACAACAATAAGCTTAACTAGCCCATAATGAAAAAGGCTACTATCAGCCTGATTTCTTTTGTACTTCTTTGACATTTTAAATAGGCTTCTATGCAAATAATAAGGCATATTGAGCTGATAACCCATAAAAACCATAAGCAAATGAAGGTGGTGTAAGAACACAAACCCGTACCGACCTTCGCAGGTGATAAACTGCTTGATTATCATCAATAAATCATGCCAACGCTGTTTAAGTCATAGTTACTGGAAAACCTTTATCACAGGAGGTGATTTTTCGTGACTGGAAGAGCAGTGTCCATGGGACCTCCTCTACTTTGCAATTCTTGGACCATCATTTTCCAATGGCAGGCAAACCCATAGCAATACTGATAAATTGTTCATCAATTTCCAATTGAACATCGTCGACCTTGGCTCGACAACCATCAAAGGTCAAAGCAAATTATCGAGCTACGCAGAGGTTAAAACCCTCAAATTTTTGTATAAATGGAAGCCACCCATTTTTCTCGGGGTCACTACGAGCACTGTCAAACATCAACAGGGCCTGGCTCCCATTGGGTTCAGCTCGGACGACTAGGGCCATGGTGAGAGCACATGGTAAGGGTTTGGTTCGAAATCACCAACGCACAGGAGCAGAGTCATTCAGTCTAACAACAATGAACGACCAAAGGGGAGAGCATTAATGTGCGCATGCGAGGGTGGTGGAGTTATTCACCGCCATGCACAATATTTATGGTAAAGTACAACCGCCAAGTTCAACCTCTGTTCAAACAATCATAGCATAGTTCAAAACCAAAAAATCAAATGGTGAGTGTTATGCCAATGCGCCAACACAAGTATAGTTTTTAAACCATTGTGCCAATCGATATTCATAAAATTGACAAGCCAAGAGCTATAAAAGAATAAAAATAAGGATCACATCATATATATAGAAACAAAAACAAATCATGACCCCTATGCAATTCAATGACTAGGCAAGTCACAAAAATATAAATCTATATGCTCAATGCCTTACCAGTTTAATAAAATCAAGTTATGCAATCAGTATAAGAATGTCCAAATAGGCATATTTCGAAAATCCTTTCAGCCATATAACAATAAACTAAAGGTAAGTGCCATAGAAAATATCGATAAAAAGATAACGACAATTCAAATAGTAATCAAAATGTGACCACGAAAAGAGAAGTTTTCACGCTTACAGTCATGAAAACTTAATGGAAAAAAATTTGCAAGTGTCGCAAGAAATCAAAATATCGTCTATTTGAAAAATGCTACGACAATTTGAAGTTCAGAAGACATAGGTGTAGGCAGCTTATAGGTCAATGGAAAAAAGTGAATTGGTTGCCAACAATATCTCAGAATCCTTTTTCATGCCTTCTAATGGGATTCCTTTGGAGTTTTCATGAACCTTGAAATTAGGCTTACTCCATACTTAATACCAGGTTTTGTTGTTGTTAGGTACATAAGATTTCCTAGCATTCCTGTAAAGAGTATGGGATCCACTTTGGACCATTCATCTTCCTTTCTTAATTTAAATATTGTTATGACAGGTGTTGGGGCTACCTTAGAATTAATCATGTTGAATCTTTTCAAAATTTCATGCGGATGGTTAGATTGTGAAATAAATACACCCTCTTTGGACTTGTGAACTTCAATACCCAAAAAATACCTCATAAGCCCCAAATGAGTCATTTCTAATCCATCCTTCATGACTGACTTAAATTCTTTTCTGCCAAAATCACCTATAAAAATCAAATCATCTACATATAAGAAACAATTAACATATTACCTCACTGATTTGGTTTTATGTACAATGTTGGCTCACAATCACTTCTATGAAATCCATTATGTGTGAGATACGAATCTATGTGACTGTACCAAGTTCTTGGTGCTTGCTTTAACCCATACAGTGCCTTCTTCAATCTGTATACTTCATTTTCTTTTCCTGGAATCTCATAGCCTTGTGGTTTTTCCAAATATACTTCTTACTCTAAATGTCCATTAAAAAATGTTGGCTTTACATCCATTTGAAAAATAAACAATTTGTTCTACGCAACAATGGCCAAGACAGTTCTAATTGTTCCCATGCACATAACAGACACAAATGTTTCATTGAAATCAATTCCAGGCTGTTGCGTAAAACCTCTTGTAACTAACCTCGATTTTTTCTTTTGCACATTTCCTTCTGCGTCTTGCTTCGTTTTATAATTCCACTTGACGCTTATCACATCTTTGTTTTCAGGTACATCTACCAACATCCATGTCTTACTATTCTCTATGCATTTTATTTATTCATCTATGGCTTGTTCCAATATGTCATCATTGACATCTTCTTAAAAAATTAATGGATCATCTATTTGTGAAAACGAAGAAAAAAATAAAAATGAATTTGTTGTGTCAACATTATAAATGTCACGTAGAATTCTTGTCTTTCTTGGTAATATACTTGCTAATGTTGGATATGGAGATGTAGAAATCCTTGGACTACTTGCTGAAGTTTGTTGTGCTCTAGGTGTGGACTGCACACCTGTTGATCTTACTAGAGTAGTTTGTACTGGTATTTGTATCACAGTTCCAGGAATACAAGGAATTGCGCACTGAATTGTACTTGGTGTTTGAACCACTTGATCTTTTGTGTCACCACGCTCCATCGCATCTATAATTCTAACCATCCTTTCTATGCTTCCATCCCATGCTTCATTGTGCACAAATTTAACATTGTGATTAATTATGACTTTTCTTGCAATAAGATCATACAGTTTGTATTCTTTTGTATCTTCAAAATATCTAACAAATATATGTTTCTATCATTTATTATCTAGCTTCATTCTGAGCTCATCTAGAACATGTGTGTATGCAAAACCACCAAAAACTTTTAAGTGTGCAACGTTATGCTTCGTACCTGTCTATGCTTCTTCAGGAACTTTGGTTTTCACACTCTTTGTCAGACATGTGTTCATAATGTATACTGCAGTTGCTACTTCCTCAACCCAATACTCAGTTTACAAATGTTTGGATGCCAAAATACTACATGCCATTTCCATGATGGTGTGATTCTTCCTTTCTACGAAACCATTTTGTTGTGGTGTATATTGCACAGTGAATTGCTTGTAGATGCCATGAACTTTACACAAGTTCTGAAACTATTTTGAAACATATTGAACTCTTCTGTCATATCTTAGAACATTGATGTAATAACCACTCTACTTCTTCACAAGAGCTTCAAACTGTTGAAAACAACCTAATGCGTCAAATTTATGTTTTAGGAAATAAATCCACGTCTTTTTTTAGAAATCATCAATAAATGTCATAAAATATGTACTACCTCCTATAGATGGTGTTTTCATTAGTCCACAAATATCTTAATGTATTATTTATAGTGTATCTTTTGCTTTGTATGACCTCCCAACTGGAAAAGACTCTCTATGTTGCTTTCCAAAATTACATCCTTCACATATTCTTTCTGATTTTTCAATTAATTGAAATACATTCACCATATCCATTGTATGTAGCAACTTCAGACCTCTAAAGTTCAAATTCCCAAATACAAAATTCCATATCAAGGAATCATCATGCACTTCTGTCTGGAATGTTGTCTACATCTCTATGTCATTATATTCTTTTTCCTTGAGACTCAAAACACTAGTTTTTCCTTCCTTGGAACGACGCACACATTCTATTGTACAAGCAGTGCTAGATTATGCATTTTTTGTGTCATAGATAGCTTGAGTTTTTTTTCTCTTCATGGCTAGATTCAATGTCAATGGAAACATTTTGTTTCTTGTGATCTAAATTCTAGCAATAAGCTTGATTACTTAGATATCTATCCATAATCACACAATGATTATCTTCCATGTAGATCTTGTATCCTTTCTATAAAAAGTGTCTTGTGCTCATCAAATTATGTTTTAGAACAGAAACATAATATACATCAGGCAAAACTTTTTGTTCTCCTTGTTTAGTTAAAATGTTAATACTTTCTTTTCCTAAGACAATGACTTGGATATATGTTCCAAGTGTAACTTTAGTTTGGACTGATTTATCCAAACTAGAAAACAATTCTAAGTTTCCTATCATGTGATTATTATAGCATGAATATAAATACCATAGGTCTCATGGAATTTCTTGAGAAAAATTACATTCAACTAGGGAGACTATAGGCATTGCTTCAACATGTGCCATAAATATAGGACTGGAGGGAGTATTTTCATTTTTTGACTTATCTTGTCCTTGCTTGTTTTGATTATACTATCTCTTTTTGCATTCATATGCATAATGTCCATACTTTTTACATTAATGGCACTGAATATTTCATTTATCAATTCTTTGATTACATGACTGACTGCCATTTGGATTTTGACTTCTTCCACCAGTATTTCTAGGACTGCTATTGCGTCGACCTCTAGTAGAACTTCTTCCTCTGCCTTTAGATTTAGTTATCCCCCTTCCTCTTCCATGAATTATAGATGATTGAGCGGAACATGCATTTTCTAATGACATATTTGACCTATTTATTTTTTGTTCATGATTAATGAAAGAATCTTCCAGTTCATCTAGACTAATTTAAGTCATGTCTTTTCTCTCTTCCATAGTCACAACAAGGGTATCAAATTTAGGAGGAAGAATCCTAAGTACCTTCTCAACAACATTTCTATCCTCTATGGTTTCTCCATGAGACTTAATATAATCTATCAAGCCTATAACATGGGCATAGAATGAATATACTGTATATATATGTTTCCTTGACAAAGCTTCAAAATCTCTTCTAAGAATTTGTAGTTTTGAATTCTTGACTTTTCCCATACCTTAATAAGAAGTTTGTAGTATTTCTGATGCTTCCTTGACTTGCTTTGTTTATGCAACTCTTTGGAGTATACTTTCATGCATGGATTCGTGTATGTAAAACATTGCATTTACATCCTTGTTCCTTTGATATTTCAAAGAATCATTCTTAGCTTGTGTGAGAGCATTGTATGTTGCATGATCGGATGGTTGCACATAGCCATTCTCGACTATTTCCCATACATATTGACCTTGAAGTAATGCCTTCATGGTCAAAGACCATAACTCATAATATTTTCCTGTAAAAGTAGGATGTTTCATATTTGAAGTAGAAGCCATGATTTCTCTTTCCAAAAGAGTTGTTGTGAAATCCTCAAAAATAAAGTATTTTTGAGATTCAAAATTTGTTAGAAAATTATTCCATTTTTAGTAAATTCAAATTTGGAAAATTTTCGCCATTTATGGCAATTTCGAATTTTG
Source organism: Picea engelmannii (assembly GCA_009831015.1). Classification (NCBI taxonomy): domain Eukaryota; kingdom Viridiplantae; phylum Streptophyta; class Pinopsida; order Pinales; family Pinaceae; genus Picea; species Picea engelmannii. Next base: position 769,152 of record ML778413.1, read on the forward strand.
AATTTGATAAATTGTAATTAATTATTATGATTGTTGGGAAAAGATTTGATTTGACCCAACTAACTATTTGACTATGACACTTGGATGTAAACAGATTATTGTTTAATTATTGCAGGAGGACGAATGGAACAACCATGTTAAATTTAGCTGACCATGACACCATGAGTGGGGAACATGTTGGAACTACCTCTGGGTTGATTATTACAAGTGGAAAATCAAGGATTTATCCATTGGCAGCCCTTGAAAAATTAGGGATTTAGAAAGTTGTGAAAATTCCCAAGGGAGGGAAAAAGACCTACGAAAAAATATTGGTGGCATAAAATAGCATATGTGAGGAGGCAGGACGTTGTCTAGTATGCTGGGAAAAGGACCTATTGTTACTTGTTGTTATGACCACTGAATATTGAGTGTGAGGCAAGGAGGAGACTACAGATAGAGGAAACATTGTTGAAAAAGATATTTCAAGTTCGCCCTTATGGATTCATGGTCAGGCTAGGGGGTGGATTGGGAAAGTGATTTGGCTTCCCTATCCTATGGTTGGGAGGAACGTGGTTATTCCCTTTGTCTTCTCCCAAATTGATTCAGATATGTATTCTATTCCTTCTCTGTTTGGATGACTAAAATTGATTTATTCAAATGTATGTCATTTAGATGTGGAATAATATTATGGATGAATTATATTCGCCCTTATAGAATATAAAACCGATCGATTTTCACCAAATTTAGTTCTATGTATTTTGTCGGCTGGAATATAGAGTGAATATTGCAGTCGTCCTTTTATTTATGAAAGAGTGCGTATGGCAATTGCTGGAACTTATTCTATGGACTAAATTACTGTTGAACATATGCATATACTTATGCCAGAACTAGCATGGAGCACTAATTATCCCTTATATAAATACATGAATATATTTCACACAGGTATATATATATATATATATATATATATGCCTATTTGCAGAGGCGACAATTAGTGTAGATAATATAGAAGAGAGATCAGATGAAATGTTGAAATAGAAATTATATATGTATGTACATATTTGTTCTATACTCGGTAAGTAAAGAATCATTTCAGCAGGCTTTCAATCGCAATAATAGGATAATTACAAAATGGTAGGAAATATATGAAACAATTTGATTTTATATGTCCTTGCTTCCTGACAAACGCTACCATGGGTCATCTAGAAATGCATTGTAACACTATAAAGCACTATACACTTTTCCACAGTTGTAGACGAGAGAACCTCACCGCTACCAAAATACCCACAGGATAACCAAAATCGGCCAATATATTTATATGCAATCACTTATGCATAAAGAAAATAGTCCAGATATAATTAACAAAGTCGGGGACTTTCAATCTATTTGATATACTAATAGACTCAGGCTTGTACAATTACCCAATGCCTGGATCCGGGAAATCCCTTTATGACCGGAGATAAAATAACTTCAGATAGTTCGTATATATATAGAAGTAGGAGAAATTTTGAAAAGAAATAAGTGACCTGTCTAATTATTATAGGCTCGGGCTGAAAAGTACAACTATAAACGTAAAGGGTTACGATGATAAAAACTCAAGGTAGAGTTATAGGAACGAATGAATAAACTTCATGTTATTGATAGTATCAATTAACTCCAATATAGAAAAAGAATTAAAACCTCTTTTTCCATTTCAAATGATGAGTTAGAGGCCGACAAAGAAATCCGACTAAGCCTCTTGGTCAGACCCTTAATTTTTCAGCTAGCTCTCGTATCGAACCATGAAACAATTTCTTTACAGGGATAATAAACAACGGAAAATGAACGATCTCTACCACAGAGGGTTAAACCTTTCTTCTACCTTGAATGCCTAAAATTCTTGGAAAAGGCAGAACGAAACCTGAATACCTCTTACGCAGGTGAGAGGAGTTGTACTTCATAGCTTTGTGTGATTTAAAACCATGTACATTGCAAAGTGAATCATTAAAATCTTGATAAGAGGATTTAAGCTAGTAATAAGAAAGAACAGTCGAAGTAATTACTTATCTGTAGTTGGAGGAGTTTGACATAGGGATGATTTTAAGGATGGAAATTTGTTTTAAAATGTAGAAACATTGGTGAATCTTACTAATCCTTCATATGCCAACTATAAATGTTTGGTGATATTTTTGTAAAAATATTCAAATTTATAAGGATTTTATACAGTTTTTATAAAATGTTGGCAATTTTTAAGGTAAAATAATTTTATCCTATAGAATTTGGGCGAATCATTTTTAAAATAGCGAATCTCATTTTTGGAAAAACCATGGAAAATTAGCCCATGAGCGAAATTTAGCCCCTAAAATCATCCATAGTTTGACATCCTTCACCGTTGCAACGAGCTACGTGCCTTCTAGAACGAGAGGGGAGAAGGGACCCAAAATATTCGTGGTGGGTACCCTCGCAAAAATCGGAGAGGCCCACCATTAAATTTAAGGACCAGTAAATAACCAAAGGAAATTTCACAACGACTGATTATTCAAATGTTGAATATATATATCTATATATATATATATATATATATATATATATATATATATATATATAGATAGATATATAGGTCACATGATAAACATAAACCAACATTTAATTCGGAAATAAAATGTAAAGATGGGATGCTTCGGGCCTTTAAACAATAACAATAAATTTGTCCCGCACCCATGTGAATTTGTTAACTAAGGGAGGGGATGCGAAGACATTATAGAGCCGAGAGTGCCAGTTGTGCATGCTCTTTTGAAAACATGTTCAAATTCATAAGAAAATGGGTGTGAATAGAATAAATGCAATCGTCCTTAGGATATATTCTTGTAGGATGGAAGCCTTGTGATAAGGGTCTGTCCAAATACTAATTACATGGGAGACCTTCAAACAAGAGAATTTACAGTCGCATGTCTTTCATTGAATAGTTTGGGCAAACAGAGGACCCGAGAGTAAAATTTCCTAACAGACACCCAACCAGGATAGGAAATGGCATTCTAGGCTTGTCGTGGTATTCACATAACAATATAGCAAGTTAAGCACATACGAAAACCCAATCTAAAATAAATTTGGGAGTCATGATTGCGGCGAGGCACGGTGTTAGCTACGACAGAGAAAAACCCAATACTCGAACCGACGAATACAAAAGTTGATTAAAAGAACAACCTAAGAACAAGATGCTACCTATGCAAATCATGGGAAGAAAATAGAAGGAACATTAAGTCCGAAGGGCATTACAGAGCGTTTAAATAAAAATTACAACAAAGGAAATAGTCACTTACTGACAGGAGGGGCAGTTCTGGGAGGCACACCTTGTCCGCATACTCAACATGCCATGAGAAGTCCATAAACAAAGTGGGAAATGCAAGGCCAAAGGCGTGACAGACTAGCTCCAAAATGATAATAAACAACCACTGTTACCCTGAAACAACGAACCCCGTGTGTATTGAATACGATGAGTACAATAGAGAACGCGCCATGTGATAAGAATGACTTGGCATGTTTGGATTGAATGAGGGTACAAGATCAACCCTCGTCCCTCACCCACCTCCTTTAATGGTTGGCCTGATATTAACTTTCGACTTTCAAACCTCCTGACATCCTTAATTCTTTTATAAGGAAAAGGGTAGCTTCCTCAAAACCTACATTCGGAAAAATTTAACCCTTCGTTACTTCTATTTTGGTTGGTACCGATAGTTAGACCTCGCTTAAATTAGGTAAAGTTTAACCAACTTTCAGACTAGAGAGTGTGCCTAACTAGAACAATGCGTAGACGTGTTGAAAGGAAAAATGTTCAGTCAACCAAATGTTACAAAGGGGACCATCGAAACCTTAGTGACTTTTGGGAAGCCAAATAGCTGAAAATAACAACGAAGTAATTAAATTCGTTAAATCTTGATTGTGTGTATAATTTATTATAGGTGGTCTTGGAGTTATAGACTTGCGCACATATGTTTTAAAGGAAAGGCTAGGACCCTAAGTCTTAGAGCTATATGTTACTTCCACTATTTTCCAAGTTTAACTTATATTCCTTGTTAAAGTTAATATAACTTGTATTTTCCTTGGAAAGGTTAGTATGACTTAAGTGAAAGTTGAAAAGAGAAAACTACATGATGAGTCTATCATGTTAAGGAAGGGAAAGTGAATACAACAGGTATCAGAATTTAACAAGTAGGAAAAAAGGGATTTCTCTTATTAGGAGTCTATTTTAAATATTTAAAGCCTAATACCCCCTTAGAAGATTTTTTTTATTATTATGAAAATGAGGTCTATAACATATGGTATGAGAGAGAAAAGGTTACAACATTGGACCTGAACAGGGCCACTTTAGTTTCTTAGCATATATTTTCAATTTAGGAAAAAACTAATAAACCTTTTGGTTACAAACAGAAAACCCTTTATGTTTGTGTGAATTATGGGAGCTCAGGATGATGAAGAAATCAGAATGGAAAGAATTATGGAACAGGGACCTCCTAGAGATCCAAGACAAAATAGTGACGGAAGCTCACCTACAAAAGTATTGTAAACAATGAGGAATCTTACTGCTGGACTGTAGGTTTTCAAAGCAAACAATGAGAAACTGAAGAAAGAACAGCAGGAAGAGCAAGAAATAATTGAAGTCCTGTTGCGCAGCATAGTGACAAAGAAAAGCCCAAAGAACGGTAGTCAGGAAGAAGAACTTAGTAAAAGGGAATCCAAGAAATTTGGTCCTGAAGTAGAGAAAGAGGAAATCTCATCTGAGGGTACCCCTTCAACTAAAGATAAACAAAAACCATACAGAAAAGGAAACAAGTAGATCATCTTTGTAATGAACCTTAAAATTCACATAAAAAAAAATGTAATTGGGCACATGTACAGTAGTCTTATTGCCCTTTACCCCTCTTATCCTAAATTAACATACAGTCGTCGCTTCCTATTTCGGCAATGAGTTACATATGATCATAAGGTCTTAGATAGAGATATCATATTTCATTACAACTTATTGTTATCTACTGTGTCGTTTTCCCAAAACCACCTTATGTTAAGGAGATGTAACTTCTTAGAGTCTCTTTCATACTAATGCGAGGGTTAAAAAAAAGTAAGTCCTGATGATGCCAATTCCAATATCTACAAAGAATCTATAAGGAGATTAACATTATTCAGAAACAAAAGTTTAATTGGTTTTAAACAAAATCGAACATTAAACTTGCACCTTGGAAATAAATTACGTAGAGGTTAACTTGTGAAGGTTATGGTTATAATTGTGCTAACACATCTACTCGTTAGGTAACGACAAGGGATATCCACCTCAGGTGGTTAATGCAAAGGTAGTTGGGTTTAACATAAGCGGTGTAGCAAGTCAGACATCCGGTTACCTCGCCATTAATACTCTGAACCACTGATACAGACTGGAACCCTCGTGCCTTAAAGGCCTATCTGAAACATTTAAAGTGCATGGGATATGTCTATTAGATCAGAGCTCCACTGGTGTGCACTAATGATATGTCGACACATACCATATATTGACATGGCCCAGGTACGAAGACCCCATCCCCTTTACTCCTTGCGAAAGGTTACTCCCATAGTTTCACTTTCATTCTAGTTTTGGTTTCGTGCGGAAGGAAGTACCGTCTCAGTCCATTTTCGTTTGCATTCTGGTTTTGGTTTAGTGAAGGAGGAGAGAACGTCTCAGACCATTCTTTGTTTGTATTTAGCCTCGTGGATACAAGTTTAGGATTCGGCCCCTATACCAGATGGGTGAAGATCTTGGGTGGAACTTCTCGACAGCAGCTTTGCGCAGGGTAAATTTACCCTTGACTATTTTTTTATCTTGTTAAGTAGGTCTCTGCATGCTCCTGATCTCGGTCTATCTTTCGGTAGTATTCTTCGAGGTTAATGTGAAAGGGTAGGTGATACCCTGGCCAGGTTTAGTTCTTCATGGTTTAACCCCTCCTCTGTACTAGTCTTTCCATTGGCTGAGCTATTCTCCTTCCTTGGAGGGACTTACTACGATGTCTGTTAAAAGAGTGCTTTTGGAATATGCTATATTTTCTTGTTTGAACTTTCGTTAAAGGCCCAGTTCCCAATCATTTTGTCTTTAATGACCAAGTGTCAAGTCTGGGTCTTCCCTTACTGGGGTGTGTAACAGACCTGTCGGCCTACTGTTGAACTTGAGAGGGTTTCTATTTTAACTTCACTAGTGCCATTATAATCATTTGTAGTGGCATTCTCATGGCTGAAGTCATTTAATCCTTCTTTTTCACATTTGAAATGTCATATTAATTTAATGTTTAATATTATTTGATGGTCATTAACACAAATTATTTTTCTGTAGTGTTTTGATTAAGATTGGCATCCATCAATAATGATGGGTCCCTTAATGTGCGAGGGTACCCATCAGGGTGACATAAACTCCTCCTCCCTTTTTGTTCTGGGAGGTGCATGAGATAGCACGATGGCAGTCGGCAAGAGCACCTTTTCAGCTAAGTATTCACCGACCCACTTTCTAAATTATGTTTTGTGATTAAATCATCATTCCTGTTGGATACATCGTAACGCTCCACATTATCTTGTGTATGTGTGGTCACACCGAAGCATGGGGACACCCTCTTCACTCCTTCAAGAGGTATTCGGGTTCCAACATAGTGCCCTTCCGTCTATTACAGGTTTATATACAATGATGGTCAAGGCTTTGTCTCATCCCTAATGTTTGAAAATATTTGTTCCAAGTTCTATATTCGATTGATATGGGGTACACCCTGATTTTTGTATATAAACATTCTGGTACGAAGAAAATTTACACCAAGCTCACACCTGGTTGGACTTGTGATATACAAACAGTCGTTCTATTTAACATTTTGATATCTATGCCTTGAGTATTATTTCCTATGTGAAAGGATTTCATTTTGTCACTTTTCAAATGTTTTCCTCGGTATTTCCGAAAATGATTTGTTATTACAGATTTGAAATCTCTAGTTATGTTCCAGAAATTAAATCTCATTATTGAGTACACGGTCTCTTCTCAAACAGATTCGACTAAGTAATGGAGTACTACCAAAAAACTAGTATAAAAACCTCTGCGCATGAGTTTTTTTCTTCCATCGAGCTTGGGTGATGACTTTCAGATTTCGTTTAAGCTTTGTACACTTGTATTCTTGTTATAGCACTAGTTTTTGGTAGGAGTTGAATCTGAGTCTTATTCCGCCCTTTTACAATTTTGGTTTAAGAGTCAGCTGTAAGCAATGGTTTCGTGTAGGTTATGTCTGTGGGACTCTGTCCAAATTTTAGGGTTTATTGTATATAAATTGATACGGAAAATTTTTTATTATCTGAGGTTAAAAGGGATCAGGACTTCCATAAAAAAAATTGGGTTTATTTTCGTTTCAGGGGCTTCCTTACTCCTTTATGCTAGATATCCTGTAGCATTGTGCCTACGACAGAAGTTATACTGTAGATGCACCTCTAAACCTATGACTGAGGTTATACTGTAGATGCACCTCTAAAACTACAATGGAGGTTATACCGTAGATGCGCCTTTGAACCACAGAGTCATTACTAAAGTACCCACACTACCATGTTGATGTACATATGTTCAATTTTCTGCAATGGGGCTTTGATAAGTTTTCTGAATTATATTCCTGTGTGAATGTTTATATGTATATCTGTCTAGTTTTTTTCTGGATACCTTAATAAATGAGTCTGTTCTAGCGTCATATTATATCATCTATAATTCTCATTATATATATACCTATATGTTCATGATATATTTACACAGATCGATATACATATCTCTTAATACCCCTATGTTAAGGAGTATATTTACCTTTGAAAACTGGATTGGTATTCTCATTAGAGGAGGCTCATTGTATACTATAAACAATGATAGGAAATGAAATCTGCCACAGTTATTGGTGCGCATGGCTTCAAGTATTCATACAAACAATTTTATTTTTCCATTTATTTAACATAACTAAGAAGATAACTGTAGTCTGTAATCTATTATGGAATTAGTAACTACTACAGAATTCGTTTTTGTTATTTGGGACATTCCAATATCTTAGTAACTACTCAACATCATATCTAAATAATGAGTCCATTTCCAGCCAACGATTATGAAATAAAATAATAGATCTTTCCATCACAACCATCAACCAAAATTTATACATAGAAGTAAACAGATTACACACATGACATTTGACTAGGATAAGGTAGAGTTACATATCTGAGCCAAATTGTGGGAAGACAAAGGGAACAACCATGTTCCTCCCAACCATAGAATAGGGAAGCCAATCTACTTTCTCAATTCACCCCCTAGCCTGACCATGAGTCCATGAGGGCGAATTGGAATTTCCTCTCCAGCAATGTCCTTCAATTCCAACAATATCTCCCTTGCCTCACACTCACACAATAGTGCTCATAACAACAAGAAAACAGAGAATAAAGTTCATAGTCCTCCTTCCCAGCATACTTGGCAGCGTCCTTCCCCCTCACATATGCAATTTATTAATTTGCCTAGGACTTTTTCCCTCCCATGGGTAATTTTCACAACTTTCTAAATCCCTGATTTTTAGGGCTTGCCAATGGCCAAATCACTGATTTGCCACTTGTAACAATCAGCCCAGAGTTAATTCCAATGTGTTCCCCACTCATGGAGTCATGGCCATCTAAATTTAACATGGTTGTTCCATTTGTCCTCCTACAATCAATATAAAATATTTTGTTTTCATACAAGTGTCATAGTCAAATAGTTAGTTGGGTCAAATCAGGTTTCTGCCCAACAGTCATAATAATTAATTACAATCATCAAATTTGAAATTTAGAATTTCCATAAATGGAAAAAAAATTCCAATTCAAATTTACTAAAAACAGAATGAATTTCTAGTAGATAAGAATTATTTTATTATTAATATTATTTGGGACCTCACATCCTTTCCCCCTTCAGTAAAACATTGTCCTTAGTGTTCATTCCTTTCCTAGAACAGGATTGGATGAGATTTCCGCAAATCTCCCTCCAACTCCCAAGTGGCCTCCTCAGGACTAAAGTGCTTCCATTGCACCTTTACCTGAGTGACGACTCTGTTTCGAAGTGCTATTTCTCTCCGGTCCAGAATGCGCAGGGGTTCCGCCTGGAACTCGCCTACGGGTTCCACCTGCACCAAGTTCCAATCAATCATATGAGTAGGGTCATGAATATACTTTTTCAACAAGGAAATATGAAAAACATTATGAATTTTCAAATTAGCCGAGAGTGCAAGTTGGTATGCTACGGGTCCAATTCGAGCTAGTATCTCGAAGGGCCCACAAAACCTGGGTTCCAGCTTGGCACAGTTTCCTAACTTCAACGAACTTCTTCGAGCTTTGACTTTTAAATAAACATGGTCTCCCACTTGGAATTCCAAGTGTATTCTTTTCTGATCTGCATAGCTTTTCTGTCTATCATGTTCTTCTTTCAAATTTTGTTGTACCTTCCTTACCGTGTTTTCCATTTCTTGGAGCATCTCTTGTCCCACCATGAGTCTGTCAGCCGGGTTATCCCAGCTAATTGGAGTCGTACATCTTATGTCGTACAGTATTTCGAAAGGGCTCAATTTAGCCGAAGTCTGGTATCCATTGTTATATGCAAATTCTACCAAGTGTAGATAGTCTTCCCACTTGTTTGGTTTTGTTCTTATGTACATGCAGAGCATATCCTCCATGATTTGGTTTTTCCTTTCGGTCTATCCATCCGTTTGCGGGTGATAACTCATACTGAAATTCAAGTTAGTATTTATCCCTGCAAACAATTCCTTCCAAAAGGCGGATGTGAATTTTACATCTCTATCTGAAATCACCAATTTAGGAATACCATGTAGTCTAAAAATTTCTTTCATGAATATTTCAGCAATGTTTATAGCTTTAAAAGTAGACTTTACAGGAATAAAGTGTGCAAAATTACTAAGTTTATCAATTACCACCATAATAGAATCATTATGTTTCTGAGTTTTAGGCAAAACTGTTATAAAATCTAGCGATATGGTCTCCCACTTCCATTCTGGTACGGGTAATGGTTGTAATAGGTCGACTGGATGTTGATGTTCGGCCTTAACCTACTGACAATATTGACACCTAGCCAAGTATTATGTTGTTTCGCCCTTTATATTAGGCCAATAAAATAGTTTCCTAAGTGTTGTTATCATCTTCTGGTAACCTGGGTGGCAAGAATATGGTTTCTTATGCACTTTGTCCAAGATTGTTAATTTTAACTCTGTTGAATCTAGTATGTAAAGTTTGTTTTTAAATCATAGCAGTCCCTTCTCCTCGATACTTAGATATGGTTTCTCTGAGTTCGCGGTATTGTTCAGTACTTCTATTATTATTTTCGTATAGTTTTCATCATCAATGCCTGCCGTTCTTATTCTTCCTTCCAGATCACTTTCTGCCCAACTAACATTCATCTCAAATGACCCATGGACTCTTTTACTTAAAGCATCTGCTACTTTATTTTCCTTGCCCTTGATATGTTTGACCTCGAAGTCGAATTTGCTCAGGAAGGCTAACCACCTTGCTTGTGTTGCGTTAAGATCTGGTTGGTTAAACATATATTTCACCCCGCTATTGTCCGTTAATAATAGGAATCTTCTGCCCATTATGTAGTGTCGCCACATCTTTAAGGCGTGTATTACCGCTGCTAATTCTAAGTCATGAGTGACATAATTTCGCCCGTGTTACCTCAATTTATGGGACTCATAACAAATAACATGTCCTTCCTGGGTTAGGAAACCACCTAGTCCTTCTTACTCGCATCAACACATACGGTGAAGTCTTTATCTGGATCTGCTACTTTCAAGATGGGTGTCATTGTCAATAACTCTTTTAGTTTTCTGAAGCTGTCTTGACATTTCTTCGACCAGATAAACCTGGTCCCTTTCTTTTGTAATGATGTGATAGGGTAGGCTATCTTGGAAAACCCTTCTATAAACCTGTTGTAATAGCCGGTGATTCCCATGAACGAATGTATATATGCTACATCTTTAGGCACCGACCATTCCCTAATGGATTTCATCTTTTCCGGGTCTACGACAATGCCTTCTGCTAAAATTACATGTCCAAGATATTGTATTTCTCTCTGATAGAAGTCACACTTGTCGAAATTGGCATATAGCTTGTGCTTCCTTAACGTTTGTATCACTATTCTTTAGTGTTCCTCATGTTCCTCCTCCGTCTTTGAATAGACTAGGATATCGTCGATGAATAATACCACGAACTTGTCCAAGTACTCTCTGAAAATACTATTGATTAGGCACATAAATGTGGTTGGGGCATTAGTGAGTCCGAAAGGTATGACTACAAACTCGTAGTGTCCATATATTGTCCGAAATGTTGTTTTGTTTATGTCCTCGTCTTTTATCCAAACTTGATCATAACCGGATCGTAAATCCAATTTTGAAAATATCTTGGCCCCCGCTACTTGATCGAACAAATCATTTATCCTAGGTAAGGGGTATTTATTCTTAATAGTCATTTTGTTTAGTTGTCTATAATCGGTACACAATCTTAGAGTACCGTCCTTCTTTTTCACAAAGAGGACTAGTGCTCCCCACGGTGAGACACTCGGTCTAATGTACTCTTTGTCCAACAATTCCTATAATTGTATTTTTAGTTATGTCAGTTCTGGTAGGCTCATCCAGTAAGGCGCCTTTGATATAGGGGCATAACCGGGTAATAGGTCTATGGAGAAGTTTATTTCCCTTCTAGGGGGTAATTATGGTATATCATCCACAAACATGTCTTTGAACTCATGTAGGACAGCAAAGTCTTCTAAATTTGGCTTATCATCTTTTCCTAACAGATTTGTTACCTGGATGGCATAAACTTGACATCCCTTCCGCATACATTTCTTGAGTTGCATTGCTGAAACTTGTCTGACTGATACCGGTTTTGGTATACCTTGGGCTGTTCTAATAGTGCCAAAATCGTCCTTATAGCTAAGTATCTTTGTATAGAAATCTAGTACTGCTTTGTGTTGTTCCAACCAATCCATCTCGATAATCATATCGTAAGATCCTAGTGGTAGGATGTTCAGATGAGTGTTTATATTTTGACCGTCTAAGCTGAACTCAAAATCCAGAACAAACTCAACTACCTTTCTTTTAGTACCAGTCGCTAATTGTACAAGCCAAGATTTTGCGTGCTTCAATTTCTTAAGTTTGTTTGCCTCTGCCACATTAGGCATAATATAACTTAACATAGCTCCAGGGTCAATTAAAATAGAGATTCAAGTGTCATTGATTTTACCTTCAATTTCCAGCACCGAGGACTGGTGGTCAGCTTGTCGACCATCTATGGCTGCATTTATCCGATGTAGGCTTCTACCCACATCTCCCATCGTTGAGGCTTCTTGCAGATTATGAACAAAAATTTTGTTTGTTGAACTCAAATGCGGACAGTTCCTCCTTATATGAGGTTCTCCGCATTCCCAACACTTTAATGGCTTGCGAGGGTTGTCTCCAAACTTATTCATCCCCAGGTTTACTGGTTTACCACTGCCTTGCGTATTTGGATGGTTGGAGTGAAAATCCTTTCTCGAAAAACCTTTTGTTGTATTCTGATAAGGAGATGGCTGGTACCCCTTCTTCCGCTAGTTCATTCGCTCTTATTTCTTATCCTTCCATGTTTTGGGAAAATCTACCCACTGTTTATACTGATCATAGCACAATCGTGCCTTCCTGAATACTTTGCTCAAAGATTTGGGGTTGTCAAACTCAATTCTATCCTTGTAGGACTGTGGTAGACAGCTTAGAAATCGCTGAATTTTCACTTTATCCTCACGGATGTATGGTACGAACCTTAACATCTCCAAAAATTTATTTATAAGGTCCTCCATTTTCATCTGTCCAAGTCGTAACTCATAGAACTCTTTTTTCTTGCTTTCATAGTAACTTTTCGAAAGGTATTGTTTTTTTAAATACTTTTTAAAGTCAGACCGTTCCAACTATTTTTCGTTTAGGCCCTTGGCCAATTTCAGGTCCTTCCACCAAATGTTGGCCTTCCCTTTCAGATTGTAGATGGTCATTCTGACCTTCATGTTGCTGGAATAGTTGTAGATCTGGAAGTATTTTTTGATGTCCAACAACCATGCTTCAGCTTCCTCTCCCGTCTTGGATTCTCCATCAAAGGTAGCTGGTTTAATCATTCTAAGTTCTCCTTTGAGGTGGTCTACTTATTTTCTTTTTTTTTTAGATTTAGTTTTCTCTTCAGTTGAGGGTGTTCCTTCTAATGAACTATCTCCTTTTTTTGTTTCCAGCCCTAAGTTCTTGGAGGCCCTTCTGCTAACATATTCCTTGTGGTTATCGTCCTTTGGGATTTTCTTGGTAACTATACTGCATAGCAGGACTTCATTTATCTCTTGTTGTTCCTGTTGTGCTTTTTTCAATTTTTCATTGCCCGCTTTGAAAATCTGTAATTCAACAATAAGGTTCCTCATTGTTTCTAATACTTCTATGGGTGAACTTCTATCACTATTCTATCTTGGATCGCCAGGAGGTCCTTGCTACGGGTTTTCTCCCATTTAGACTTCTGCGTCCTCCTGAGCTGCCATATTGCATAGAAAATAGAAACAACTTTCTATTTGTAACCATACGAACTTTATTAGTTTTACATAAATCAAAATATATATATACTCAGCAGCTATTGTGGCCCTGTTCAGGTCCAATGTTGTGACCTTTTTTCTTTGATACCATATGTAATGAACCTTAAAATTCACATAAAAATAAAAATTAATTGGGCACATGTACAATAGTCTTATTGCCCTTTACTCCTCTTATCCTAAATTAACATACAGTCGTTGCTTCCTGTTTCGGTAATGAGTTACATATGATCATAAGTTCTTAGCTAGAGATATCATATTTCATTACAACGTATTGTTATCTACTGTTTCGTTTTCCCAAAACCACCTTATGTTAAGGAGATGTAACTTCTTAGACTCTCTTTTGTACTAATGTGAGGGTTAAAAAAAAGTAAGGCCTTATGATGCCAATTCCGATATCTACATAGGATCTATAAGGAGATTAGCATTATTTGGAAACAAAAGTTTAATTGGGTTTAAACAAAATCGAACATTAAACTTGCACCTTGGAAATAAATTACGCAAAGGTTAACTTGTGAAGGTTATGGTTATAATCGCGTTAACACATCTACTCGTTAGGTAACGACAAGGGCTATCCCCTCGGGTGGTTAATGCAAAGGTAGTTGGGTTTAACATAAGTGGTGTATCAAGTCATCCATCCAGTTACCTCGCCATTAATACTTTGAACCACCGATACAAGATGTAACCCTCGTGCCTTAAAGGCCTGTTGGCAACATTTAAAATGCCTGGGATATGTCTGTTCGATCAGAGATCGATTGGCATGCCCTAATGATATGTTGAGACATACCATATATTCACATGGCCCAGGTATGAAGACCCCATCCCCTTTACTCCTTGTGAAAGGTTACTGACACAGTTTCACTTTCATTCTGGTTTTGGTTTCATGCGGAAGGAAGCACCGTCTCAGTCCATTTTCGTTTGCATTCTAGTTTTGGTTTAGTGAAGGAGGAGAGAACGTCTCAAGCCATTCTTTGTTTGTCTTTAGCATCGTGGATACAAGTTTAGGATTCAGCCCTTGTACCATATGGGTGAAGATATTGGGTGGAACTTCTCGACAACAGCTCTGTGTGGGGTAAGTTTACCCTTAACTATTTTTTTATCTTGTTAGGTAGGTCTCTGCATACTCCTGATCTCGGTCTATCTTTCGGTAGTATTCTTCGAGGTTAATGTGAAAGGGTAGGTGATACCCTGGCCAGGTAGTTCTTCATGGTTTAACCCCTCCTCTGTACTAGTCTTTCCGTCGGCCGACCTATTCTCCTTCCTTGGAGGGACTTACTACGATGTCTGTTAAAATAGTGCATTCAGAATATGTTATATTTTCTTGTTTGAACTTTCGTTAAAGGCCCAGTTCCCAATCATTTTTTCTTTGATGACCGAGTGTCAAGTCCGGGTATTCCCTTAATCGGGTGTGTAACAGACCTATCGGCCTACTTTTGAACTTGAGAGGGTTTCTGTGTTAACTTCACTAGTGCCATTATAATGATTTGTAGTACCGTTCTCATGGTCGGAGTCGTTTAATCCTTCCCGTTCACATTTGAAATGTCATATTAATTTTATGTTTAATATTATTTGATGGTCATTATACACAAATTCTTTTTCTGTAGTGTTTTGATTAAGACTGGTATCCATCACTAATGATTGGCCCCTTAATGTGTGAGGGTACCCATCAGGGTGACACAAATTTCTCCTCCCTTTTCGGTCTAGGAGGCGCACATGATAACGCGATGGCAGTCAGCAAGAGCACCTTTTTCAGTTAAGTATTCACCGACCCACTTTCTAAATTATGTTCTGTGATATGTATACATCAAGGTCGGATCTGAACTGTGACGAGCTAGGGTTACTGCAGATTTTTCGTGGTGCCGGACTCTAGCAAGGGCCCCAATGGGGCTTCCGCCACCCAACGGAGGAGAGCCAGCAAGTGGCTCTTACAGGCAAGTCACAGCAGGCGGCGCGGAAGCAGAGAGAACCAAGAGGCCGGCCTTCGTGCCGCCGCCGGACTTATACTCGGCTATATGGGAGGAAGGCGCGTCCAAGGACCGGGAAATGGAGATCGATCCTGAAAAAACAGCTTCAACCCCTACAGCGACTGCTCCCTGGAAACCTGGTAAGTGTATCCCACTAGCTCCACAAGCC
>ML778413.1:813164-826105 GCA_009831015.1 Picea engelmannii
GGGGATTGGGTGTTTTTAAGACTACAACCATACAAACAAATGTCCCTCAAGCAAGCTAAGAAGGATAATAAATTATCACCAAAGTACTATGGCCCTTATAAGGTGTTGCAAAAGATTGGTACTATGGAATACAAATTGGAGCTACCTGCATCTTCACGAGTACACCCAGTTTTCCATGTTTCATTCTTAAAGAAGGTTATAGGCAAAAGGATCCCAGTTCAAACTATATTTCCAAAACTTGATGAGGAAGGAAAAATCATATTGGAGCCTGAATCCATCACTGACACAAGAATTCGCAAGCTGAGGAATAGATTCATTTCAGAGTATCTCATTAAATGGATGAAACTAACGACTGAAGATTCCACTTGGGAAGATGAGTCTTTTATACATAAGCATCCAGAGTTACTCAAACATTGCGGACAACACTTGTCTCAAGGGGAGGGGCATGTTAATCCCTAATATTGGCTCATTACCCCTTAATTGGGGCATATTATATTAGTAATGTTACTTTATTTATGTCGGCTTTAGGCCATTAGTTGTAATTATACCTCCTAGTCTCCTATATATAACAAGGAGACATTTTCATTTGAATAATCTTGTACTTGAACATTTAAGTGGGGTAATAGGAGGTTTCCCCCTCAAAGAGGCTTATTATTTGAAATTATCTCTTTTTCAAGGCGTTGAGTACTTTTTCTGAGGTTTTTCTATGATATATTGATGTTTGGTTCTTAACAGGTACACCCTGATTTTTGTATATAAACATTTTGGTACAAAGAAAATTTATGCCAAGCTCGCGCCTAGTTGGACTTGTGATATACAGACAGTCGTTCTATTTAATATTTTGATATTTATGCCTTGAGTATTATTTCCTGTGTGGAAGGATTTCATTTTGTCACTTTTCAAATGTTTTCCTCGGTATTTCTGAAAATGATTTGTTATTACAGATTTGAAATCTCTAGTTATGTTCCAGAAATTAAATCTCATTATCGAGTACACGGTCTTTTCTCAAACAGATTCGACTAAGTAATGGAGTACTACCGAAAAAATAGTAGAAAAACATCTGCGCATGAGGGTTTTTCTTCCACTGAGCTTGGGTGATGACTTTCAGATATTGTTTAAGATTTGTACACTTGTATTCTTGTTATGGCACTAGTTTTTGGTAGGAGTTGAACCTGAGTCTTATTCCGCCCTTTTACAATTTGGTTTAAGAGTCGACTGTAAGCAATGGTTTCGTGTAGCTTATGTCTGTGGGACTCTGTCCATATTTTTGGGTTTCTTGGATATAAATCGACAGGGAAAAATATTTATTATCTAAGCTTAAAAGGGATTGGGACTTCCAAAAAAAATCCGGGTTTATTTTCCTTTCAGGTGATTCCTTACTCCTTTATGCTAGATATCCTGTAGCATTGTACCTACGACATAAGTTATACTGTAGATGCACCTCAAAACCTACGACCGAGGTTATGCTATAGATGCGCCTCTAAACCTATGACATAGGTTATACCGTAGATGCGCCTTTGAACCACAAAGTCATTACTAAAGTACCCACACTACCATGCTGATGTACATATGTTCAATTTTCTACAATGGGGTTTTGATAAGTTTTCTGAATTATATTCCTGTGTGAATGTTTATATGTATATCTATCTAGTTTTTTTTCCAGATACCTTAATAAATCAGTCTATTCCAGCATCATATTATATCATCTAGAACACTCATTATATATATACCTATATGTTCATGATATATTTACACAGCTCGATATACATATCACTTAATACCCCTATGTTAAGGAGTATATTTACCTTTGAAAATTGGATTGGTATTCTCATTAGAGGAGGCTCATTGTATACTATAAACAACGATATGAAATGAAATCTGCCACAATTATTGGTGGGCATGGCTTCAAGTATTCATACAAACAATTTTATTTTTCCATTTATTTAACATAACTAAGAAGATAACTGTAGTCTGTAATCTATTATGGAATCAGTAACTACTACATAATTCGTTTTTGTTGTTTGGGACATTCCAATATCTTAGTAACTACTCAACATCATATCTAAATAATGAGTCCATTTCCAACCAACGATTATGAAATTAAATAATAGATCTTTCCATCACAGCCATCAACCAGAATTTATACATAGAAGTAAACAGATTGCACACATGACATTTGACTAGGATAAGGTAGAGTTACATATCTGAGCCAAATTGTGGGAAGACAAAGGGAACAACCACGTTCCTCCCAACTGTAAAATAGGGAAACCAATCTACTTGCGTGATTCACCCCCTAGCCTGACCATGAGTCCATGAGGGCGAATTGGAATTTCCTCTCCAACAATGCCCTTCAATTCCAACAGTATCTCCCGTGCCTCACACTCACACAGTAGTGCTCATAACAGCAAGAAAACAGAGAATAAAGTTCATAGTCTTCCTTCCCAGCATACTTGGCAGCGTCCTGCCTCCTCACATATGTTATTTATTAATTTGCCTAGGACTTTTTCCCTCCCATGGGTAATTTTCGCAGCTTTCAAAATCCCTGATTTTCAGGGGCTGCCAATGGCCAAATCACTGATTTTCCACTTGTAACAATCAGCCTAGAGTTAGTTCTAATTTGTTCCCCACTCATGGAGTCATGGTCAGCTAAATTTAACATGGTTGTTCCATTTGTCCTCCTGCAATCAATATAAAATATTATGTTTTCATACAAGTGTCATAGTCAAATAGTTAGTTGGGTTAAATTAGGTTTCTACCCAATAGTCATAATAATTAATTACAATCATCAAAGTCGAAATTCAGAATTGCCATAAATGGCAAAAATTTTCCAATTCAAATTTACTAAAAACGAAATGAATTTCCAGTAGATAAGAATTATTTTATTATTAATTTTTTTGGGGAGCTCACAATCTTGAAGGAGAATTCAAGAAGATTAAACCTGCTACATTTGATGGGGATTCGAGAACAAGATAGGAAGTTGAAGCATGGTTATTAGATATCAAAAAATATTTCCAAATATACAACTATTCCAGCAATATGAAATTCAGAATGGCCATTTACAACCTAAAAGGAAAAGCCAACATCTAGTGGCAGGATCTAAAATTGGCGAAGGGGTTAAAAGAGAAACAGATGGAATGGTTTGATTTCAAGAAACAATACCTATTTGAAAGCTACTATGAGAGGAAAAAGAAAGAATTTTATGAGTTGCGACTTGGATAGATGTCAATCGAGGATCTTATAAACAAATTCCTGGAATTACTAAGGTTTGTACCTTACATCTGTGAGGACAAGATAACAATATAGTGATTCTTAAGTTGTTTACCATAGTCCTACAGGGATAGAATTGACTTTGATAACCCCAAGTCCTTGAGTGAAGTATTCAGGAAAGCACCAATGTGAACGACCAGTACAAACAGTGCACAGAGTTCCCCAAATCTTGTAAGGATAAGAAACAAGATCGAATAAACCAATGAAAGAAGGGATACTAGCCAGATCCATATCGAAATGCAGCAAAAAGTTTTCCGAGAAAATATTTTCACTCCAATTATCCGATTACGTAAGGCAGTGGTAAAATAATAAATCTGAAAATGAAGAAGTTTGGGGATAGTCCCCACGAACCATTAGAGTGCTGGGAATGTGGAGAACCTCATCCAAGGAGGAACTGTCCACGCTTAACTGCAGCAAATAGAACTGTTGTTCATAATTTGCAGGAATCCTCGACAGTGGGAGATGTGGGTAGGAGATTGCATCGGATAAATGCAGCCATAGATGGTTGGCAAGATGACCACCAGTCCTCTATGGTATAAATCGAAGGTAAAATCAATAACACTCAAATTTCTATTTTAATTGATCTGGGAGCTATGTTAAGTTATACCACTCTTGGTGTAGTAGAATCAAACTAACTTAAGAAACTGAAGCACACAAAATCATGGCTGGTACAATTAGCAATGGGAACAAAAACGAACGTGGTTGACTTCATTCCTGATTTTGAATTCAGTTTAGATGGTAAAAACATAAAAACGAATCTGAATATTTTGCCACTAGGATCATATGATGTGATTATTGGAATGGATTGGTTGGAAAAGAACAAAGTAGTTCTAGATTGTCATACAAAGACACTTAATTATAAAGACGAGTATGGAACTACTAGAACAACCCAAGGCATACCAAAACCAGTAAAAGTTAGACAAGTCTCAGCAATGCAATTCAAGAAAATGATAAGAAAGGGATGCCAAGTTTACGCCATCCAAGTAACGAATCTACTAGAAAAAGAAGATAAGCCAAAGTTAGAATGCTCTGTTGTCCTACGTGAATTCAAAGACATGTTTGTTGATGAGATACTAGAATTACCTTCTAGAAGGGAAATAGACTTATCCATAGACCTGCTACCTAGTTCAGCCCTTATCTCTAAAGCACCGTACAGAATGAGTTTACCAGAATTGATAGAATTAAAAATACAATTACAGGAATTGTTGGACAAAGAGTATATCAAACCGAGTATGTCACCATGGGTGGAACCAGTCCTCTTTGTGAAAAATAAATATGGTACTCTAAGACTTTGAATTGATTATAGACAATTAAATAAAATGACTATTAAGAACAAGTATCCCTTACCCATGATAAATGGCCTATTCGACCAAGTAGGTGGAGCCAAGATCTTTTCGAAATTGGATTTACGATCCAGTTATCATCAAGTTAGGATAAAGGATGAGGAGATAAGCAAAACAAATTTTTGAACAAGATATGGACACTACGAATTCGTAGTCATACCTTTCAGACTCACTAACACACCAACCACATATATGTGCCTAATGAACAGTATTTTCATTCAATACTTAAACAAATTCTTACTAGTATTTATCGACGATATTCTAGTCTTTTCGAAAATAGAGGAAGAAAATGAGGAGCACATAAGAATAGTTCTGCAAACGTTGAGGAAACCAAAACTATACGCCAAATTTGATAAGTGTGACTTTTACCAAAAGAAAATACAATATCTAGGACATGTAATTTCAGCAGAAGGCATTGCCGTTGACCCTGAAAAAATAAAATACATCATGGAATGTCCAGTACCTAAGGATGTAGTGGATATACAGTCATTCATTTGAATCACCGAATATCACAGATTTATAGAGGGATTTTCCAAGATATTCTACCATATCACGTCATTAAAAAACAAAGGGACCAATTTTAACTGGTTACAGAAGTGTCAAGACAACTTTAACAAGCTGAAGGAATTATTGACAATGACACCCATCTTGAAGGTAGTAGACCTAGATAAAGACTTTAGCATCTGTGTTGATGTGAGTAAAGAAGGACTAGGTGGTGTCCTAACTCAGGAAGGACACATGATTTGTTACGAGTCCTGGAAATTAAAAGAACATGAACGAAATCATGTCACTCATGACTTAGAATTAGCAGTAGTAATACATGCCTTAAAATTTTGGTGACATTATATAATGGGCAGAAAATTCATATTATTGACGAATACTAGCGGTGCAAAATATTTGTTTAGTCAACCAGATCTTAATGCAAGGCAAGCATGGTGGCTAGGCTTTTTGAGGGAATTTGACTTTGAGGTCAAACATATCAAGGGTAAGGAAAATAAGGTAGCAAATGCTTTAAGCAGAAGAGTCCATGGGTTATTTGAGATAAATATCAGCAGGGTAGAAAGTGATATGGAGCAAAGAATAAGGACGACAGGTACTAACAACGAAAATTACACTAAGATAACGACAGAATTACAAAACAATACCACAAACTAAAATAAACCAGGTCTGAGTATCGACAAAAATGGACTATTATGATTTAAAAACATACTTCATATACCAGATTTAGTAGAGTTAAAAATAATGGTCTTGAATGAAATGCATAAGAACTTGTATTATGGCCATCCAGGATACCAGAAAACGATAACAACACTTAGAAAATTGTTTTACTGGCATAATATGAAGGGAGAAACAACAGAATACTTGGCTAGGTGCCAAGATTGTCAGCAGTTTAAGGTCGAACACCAGCATCTAGCCGGCCTATTATAACCATTACCAGTGCCAGAATGGAAATGGGCGACCATATCGCTGGACTTTATAATTGGTTTACCTAAAACTCAAAAACAAAATGATTCTATTATGGTGGTGATCGATAAACTCAGTACATCTGCACACTTTATTCCTGTAAAATCTACTCTTAAAGCTATAAACATGATTGAAATATTTATGAAATAATTTTTTAGATTGCACAATATTCCTAAAATGGTGATCTCAGATAGAGACGTAAAATTTACATCCACTTTTTGGAAAGAATTGTTAGCAGGGCTAAATACTAATTTGAATTTGAACATGAGTTATCATCCACAAACGGATGGGTAGACTAAATGAACAAATCAAATCATAGAATATATGCTCCACATGTACGTAAGAACAAAACCAAGTAAGTGGGAAGACTACCTGTACTTGGTAGAATTTGCATATAACAACGGGTACGAAACTTTGGCTAAATTGAGCTCCTTGGAGGTACTGTACGAAAGAAAGTGTACGATGCCAATTAGCTGGGATGACCTAGTTGACAGACTCATGGTTGGACTGAAAATGCTCCAAGAAATGGAAGGTATGGTAAGAAAGGTGAAACATAACTTAAAGGAGGCACAGGATAGACATAAAAGTTATGCGAACCAGGAAAGAAGTCACTTGGAATTTCAAGTGCGAGATCATGTTTACTCTAAAGTCAAAGCCCAAAAAAGTTCACTAAAACTTGGGAACTATGCCAAGTTGGCACCCAGGACTGATTATTCGAATGTTGAATATATATATATATATATATATATATATATATATGTCACACGACAAGCATAAACCAACATTTAATTTGAAAACAAAATGTAAAGATGGGATGTTCCAGGCCTTTAAACAATAACAATAAATCTATCCTGCACCCATGTGAATTTGTTAACTAAGGGAGGGGATGCGAAGACAGTACAAAGCTGAGAGTCCCAGGCGTGCATGCTCTTTTGAAAATACGTTCAGATTCATAAGCAAATGAGTGTGAACAGAATAAACACAGTTGTCCTTAGGATATATTCTCATAGGATGGAAGTCTTCTAATAAGGGTCTGTCCGACTACTAATTACAAGGGCGACCTTCAAACAAGAGGATTTACAATCGCGTGTCTTTCGTTGAATAGTTTGGGAAAACAAAGGACCTGAGAGTAAAATTTCCTAATTGACACCCAACCAAGATAGGAAATGGCATTCTAGGCTTGCTGTGGAATTCACATAAAAGTATATCAAGTTAAGCACATACGAAACCCTAATCTAAAATAAATTTGGGAGTCATGATTCTAATGAGGCACGATGTGTGCTAGGACAGAGATTAAAAAAATACTCAAACCAACAAATACAGAAGGTGAATAAAAGAACAACCTAAGAACAATATGCTACCTACGTGAATTGTGGGAATAAAATAGAAGTAACATTAAGTCGGAAGGGCCTTACAGAGCGTTTAAACAAAAATTACAGCAAAGGAAATAGTCACTTACTGACAGGAGGGGAATTTCTGGGAGGCTGACCTTTTCCCCATACTCAACACGCCACGAGAAGTCCAAAGAGAAAGTGGGAAATGTAGGGCCAAAGGCGATATAGACTAGCTCCAAAATTACAATAAACAACCACTGTTACCTTGAAAAAATGAACCTCTCGTGTATTGAATACGATGAGTACAACAGAGAACACACCATGTGATAAGAATGTCTTGGCGTGTTTGGATTTGATGAGGGTACAGGATCAACCCTCATCCCTCACCCACCTCCTTTAATGGTCAGCCTGATATAAACTCTCGACTGTGAAACCTCCTGACATCCTTAATTTCTTTACGAGGAAAAGGGTGGCCTCCTTGAAACCTACGTTCGTAAAACTTTAACCCTTCATTACTTATAGTATGGTTGGTACCGGTAGTTAGAATTCGCTTAAAATCGGTAAAGTTTAACCAATTTTCGGACTTGAGAGTGCGCCTAACTAGAACAATACTTAGAATGTGTTGAAAGGAAAAAACGTTTAGTGAGTCAGATGTTACAAAGGGGACCATTGAAACCTTAATTACTTTTGGGAAGCCAAATAGCTAAACATAACAACGAAGTGATTAAATTCGTTAAATCTTGATTGCCTGTATAATGTATTATAGGTGGTCTTAGAGTTATAGACTTGCACGTATATGTTTTACAGGAAAGGCTAGGACCCTAAGTCTTAGAGCTGTATGTTACTTTCACTATTTTCCAAGTTTAACTTATATTCCTTGTTAAAGTTAATATAGCTTGTATTTTCCTTGTAAAGGTTAGTATGAATTAAGTGAAAGTTGAGAAGAGAACACTACATGACAAGTCTGACATGTAAAGGAAGGGACAAGTAGGAAAAAGGAGATTTCTCTTATTAGGAGTTTGTTTTAAAGATTTAGAGCCTAATACCCCCTTACAATAATCTTTTTTTTATTATGAAAATGAGGTCTATTACAATTGTTTCTCTCATAAAGTTGCTCAGATCTACAACACGTAGACAACCTTTGCGTCATGAAGTTACAAAGACCGTAGAGTGAAATTCTTGGTCACTAAACTCTTAGAAATTATAACACAAATCACAGACCGCTCAATATACTGAACGTTGTGATGAAAACTATTAATAAAACAATTTCTTCACACTGTGCTAATATTTAACACATGAACTCACAAACACAACATAATCTCAGAAATACACATGAATTTGTCAACACACAAAAAAATACTATATATTGAAAACTTAAGCGTTGCACACTATTACAATAACTAAGATGCACTTCTGCTCCAATGACTTATGAATAACTTTTGCATCTTACAAAACAAATAACTTGAGCTCTTAGACTTCTTTGATTCTTTACAGTTGTTGTTGCTGCTAATTCTATCGACTATTTACTTCTATCTATATATATCTCAACCTCCTATAGAATAAGGAATATATAGATAAAGACCAAAACTTCTTGTAGAAGCAAAACTGACTGAAAACAATTAATATGACAAAAATTTCGACTGACTCTCATCTGTATAACAGAGCTCGAGAAAGATAAAGATCAGCTCATTAAATAAGTTCCCACTAACACTCTTGCTTGACATGTCTGATAGACAAAATATATTTGTTTTTCGTGTCTGCATAAGTGTGAAGATCACGATTTTTAATTATTATCTCCAACAATTATGTAAACAAGGAGAAACAGAGATAATAAATTACATAGTTATCATGCTCGAATTCGAACTAGATACTAGCATAGCTATATAATTTGGTTAATGGATTATAAGAAATGTATATCTGTAAAGGGAATCCATAATTGTGCCATCTAATTTAGCATTTATTAAATTTGTTTATACTTAATAAAAACCATAAACATAATATAATTTGTAAAACATACATAATTCTATTCAAATTAATTTGTGAAATAGTAATGTAATAATAATAAAACTATACATTACAGTGAATCCAAGTTACACATTTGAGCTTTATATTTTTGGGTAATTGGTGCAACCATACCCGTTCCTATGGGTCTCTTAACAAAGATACACAAGCCATCTTCAAACAAAATCATCAACGACAATATAAATACCATGTATTCAAGGATATTAGAGATTCATACCAACTCAATGCATCTGATTTTATCTATTGACAATAGATACCATGTATTCAAGGATATCATATATTCACATCAACTCAATGCATTTGGTTTTAGGTATTGACAATATTTTAAGGATATATAGACACTTTTCTCTTATATTTGTTCGTGCCTGTTAATAAAGTGACAACATTTCGTGATATATATGCACTTTTATCTTATATTTTTGCATGAATGGTGCAATTCCAGAGCCTTGTTAAGAAAGATACACAACGGGTCTTCAAATCATCAATAAGAATATAAATATCATATAGTATTTTGCATGAATGGTGCAAGTCCAGATGCTTGCTAACAAAGATACACAATACATATTCAAATAATCATCAACAACGATATAAATACCATTTATTGGAGGATGTCAGAGATTCACATCAAATCAAATCAAAGCAACGCATCTAAGTAGTTGAGTGCTAAATTGCAAGAGTCAAATACTAAGAATGAATGCCTTTATAAATATTATTAAGACTTATTTAATATCTTCTAAACAAAAAAAATTGAGCAACGAAAAACATTTAATAATAGATTAATAATCATACATTAACAATTAACAATGTATATACTTCAAAATCAAATAATTTTGTTTTACTACCAGAATTTAACAAGATAGAAAGGTGAATAAGTAAAACCCAAATTCCAAATTGTTGTGAAGGGATAGAAAATTGGTTTATTGTCTTGGCTAAGGAAAACTGAAAATTCTCGTACAAAGGAAGATCTCAAACCTCCTTTTGTCCTTTAGCAACTGCACTCATCGAAGGTTTGAAAGTCTACAAATCTTAAATTAGGGTTCATTCTCTTGGTCAAGGAAAACTGAAAATTCTCGTGCATAGGCAGATTCAAAACTTCCTTTTGTCCTTTAGCAATTGCACTGCAGCCCTCATCGAAGGTTTGAAAGTATACTATGGCCTTCCTTTTGTATGGGCATTGTCTAACTATTCTATGCAATGGTTTTTTTTGTTGGAAAACGACAACATAAATCTGTATGAAATCACTACTTTTTGTTGTATAAAATCCATTTCTAAATGAAGCAATTGGTTCAACATGTTGAAAAACCCTTGGGACACTATACATAAATAATCACTCCAATCTGGGGATCTAACAATTTCTCGTCGGATTTAGGGAAAGTTCGAGGAAAATATACCCTGAAAATATTCATTTCTTAGAACATTTAGACTATGACCTTTTGTATGCCCAAAAAACATTCTTCAATATTTTGATTGGTTTCAACCATTGAAAGCATCCATGCATGCAAGTAATAGTTATCGGAATCAACCCAAAAAAACATTGTTCAATATTTTGATCGGTTTCAACCATTGAAAGCATCCATGCATGCAAGTAACAATTATCAGACTCAACTCGCTTAGTGTAGTTCTTGCACCCTCCGATAATATGGATATCCACCATTATGAAGTTGTAGACATATCCCTTATCAATGATCATGCAATCTATAAGAACTTGGAAATAATGGAGTAAGAGTCACCTCTAAGAGTCAGTTCATAGTTGAAGTCTACTTCACTATCTGTAGAGTATAGTTGTCTGTGGTTTCAATGTAATCGACTAAGTAGGTTAGTTTCCTATATAATTATGTAATCAATCTTTCATTCAATATAGAAGTAAGTGTAGCCTCACCTATGTGTGTTGTTTTCTCATATTTTAAGTTGGTATCAGAGCAGTGTTGGAGATCAACCAACTCTCTAAGGTGAGATCCAAAGCATGAGATCTCGATTTGATTTGAAAAAAAATCATTGGTGCCCCCCCCCACCCAGTGTTAGAGAGCATCGATGCACTCACACTTTCAAAATTAAGTTTTTCGGGATCCTCGCGCTCCCTCTGTATGCATTCAGGAGCACTGAGCGTCGATGCTCCCTATTCCACACGCAGAGGGTGTTGTGAATTCCGCCCAGTGCACCCACTGCCATTGCATAGGAGTGTTAACGCCTCCCTTAGTGAATCCAAGGAGTTTTGACCATTTAATTTTGGTGATTTGGTGAAGTTGTGGTTAGCATGAAGTTTCTTTGGGTCGTGATCTTTGCTGAGTTGTGAGGTTAATAGAGAGAGGAACGATTTTGTTGGTCAAAGGAGACCTCTCCTTCAACACTTTTTTGAAGGTTTGTAATCTGTGAGAAATAGTGAAGAGTGTTGTGTTGCACACAATTTCCTTAATGCACAATTTCTTAAGAAAACCGTGAACGTTTAATTTGCATGCGTGGAGTTTTCATGCGTGAATTTTATATAGCTTGCATGCTTGGAGTTTGAAGCTCACTTAAGTTTATTAAAGTGGTGGATATTTTTTTATTAAAGCGTGAGGTGAAAAGGGAGTTATTCACTTTTTTATTAAAGTGGATGTGTGTATTTAAAACAAAAAAAAAGGGAAAAGTTTCTTTTTTTTAAGGAAATTTATATTATTTTTTTTAATATATAAAGTGGTGTTAAGGATTTTTTTGTTTTTAAGGTTTTTTCTTAAGAAATCTGAGAGTCAAGATTGAGGCGGATCGGTGGTATCCAAAGATAGAGCGACATAAAATTGCATATCCTTGGTTATTCACTTGCATAGACTAAATTGCAGCGATGGTGAATCCACTAGAAGAGACCTACCTCAACGAAGCCAACAAGTTAGATGGTTGGAATTTCATTAACTGGAAATTCAATATGTAGATGCTCATGGAAGGCTATGGTGTCTGGAACATTGCAAAGGGAAATGAAGTGAAGCCTGATGCGGCTGCATGTGTGACAACATCACAGATCCAAGATTGGAAGAAGCGCAAAAACAAGGAAATGGTATTGTTGCGATGTCGGTTAAAGATAGCATAACTCCACATATAAGAGAAGCTACAACTTCTGCTACAATGTGGACAACGCTTAAAGGATTGTATGAAACTAGAAACACAAATCACATTTTGTTCCAGAAAACTAAATTGCTAGGAATTAAGATGGATGGAAATGAATATGTTAGTTCATTTTTGGGTTGTATTAAAGAGGTGAAAGACAAGCTAGTAAATATAGGGGAAATTGTTTCCAACACTAAAATGGTCTGTAACATCCCGCTCTGGCGCACTTACCAAACTTATTATTTGAGGACACTTGCTCGCAAGTGATCCGGATTTTTATAATGATAAAACTTTTTCTCTCATTATGATGCGTTAAGTTATATGACAGGATGTTTTACTACCTTGATGTAGACAAGTGTTGCTGACTCAGTTTCTTTGAGTGTGCAGGGTTTCGGACCTTGAGGATGCAGAGGCATCGGTGGAACTCCCTTGG
>ML778413.1:864060-875224 GCA_009831015.1 Picea engelmannii
AGAGAGAGAGAGAGAGAGAGAGAGAGACTGGGCATTCCATTAGTATTTTATTTAGTGTCCTCTACATACTATTCTATTCTCGATTTTGTTATCTGTGGGTGGTTTGGCCTTCGTGCGATCTAACAATTTTTTGAACTTCGTTTTCTATATAATCACAAGTATAAAATTTGGGACTACTAGAGCGGAATCAAATTATTTCATGCTATATGAATTACTTAGTAAAACCTTCATTGTTCAGTTCCAGTCATGATCTCGGTGCACATAATATCTATTCAAACTATGATAGCCATTAATGGTTTACCCAATAGTTTTACTCTATTATAAAAAGAAAAAACAAGACTGTAATTAAATCTTCTAGAATTAACCAGATGTGTCCCTTTCAACTATTATAGCAAATGAAAAGAACAATACTAACTTAACAATTTAAAGTAGCAGTGATAACTCATTCAAAAATTAGTTTCAGAGGTATTTATACTAGTCCTTTTAGTCAACATCATTCAAACAGATTTTATCTATAACAATACTACTATCTAGGTTACACAAAGACATTCTACCAGTTATTAAATCATAAGACATTCATTCAGAAAAAAGAGTTAGGTTGACATATCTGAACAACTACCTAACAACAAATGGAACAACCATGTTCCTCTCAACCTTAGAACAGGGCAACCAAATTACTTGTATTGTTCACCCCCTAGTCTGACCATGAATCCATGAGGGCTAACTCAGAACTCCTCCTCAGAAAATTCCTTTCAGCTTCAACAATCTTCTCCTTGCCTCACACTCAAGAAGTAGTGTTCATAACAATAAGTAATCAATAATATTTCCCCAACATACTAGGCAATGTCCTGCCTCCTCACATATGTCATATATCCAAAAATTATTTTTCTTTTGCCTAGGTATTTTCCCTCCCTTGAGAATTTTCGTATCCTTCCAAATCCCTGATTTTCAGGAGATGCTAATGGCCAAATTCCTAATTTTTCACTTGTAACAATCATCCCTGAGGTAGTTCCAACATGTTCCCCACTCATGGAGTCATGGTTAGCTAATTTCAATATGGTTGTTTCATTTGTCTTCCATTAATAATTATTAAATATTTTGTTTCATACAAGTTTCATAGTGAAGTTAGTTGGGTCAAATCAGGTCTCTGCCCAATAGTCATAATCATTAATTACAATTAATTAAATTCAGAATTTGGAATTGCCAAAAATGACAAAAAAGTTTGAATTTCAAATGTACCAAAAACATAAAATTTTTCCTAAGAAATCTCAAACTTGAAAATAAATTATTTTTGGGGATGTCACAGAAGTACTTTAAGGAATTCAGAACCATGGTGGAAAAGAAGACAGGAAAATCCATTAAAATCCTTCATTCAAATCAAGGGGGAGAGTATAATCAGGGGACTTCAACAAATATTGCGAAGATCATGAAATAGTACAACAGTTTATAGTACCTCACACTCCACAGAAGAATGGAGTCGCTGAAAGGAAAAACATAACTCTAGTAGAGTGTGCATGCAGCATGATGAAAGGTAAGAATCTCTCGAATGCATTTTGGGTTGAAGCCATAAATATTGTAGTTTATTTAAAGGATAAAAGTCCAACAAGGTGTCTTGATAATGTTACTCCTTTCGAAGCCTTGTATGGTTCCAAACCTGCAGTTCATAATTTTAAAGTATTTGGGTGTAAGGATTTTGCACATATTCCAAAGGAGATTAGGAAGAAATTGGATGCTAAAGCCATTCAATGTATTTTCATTGGGTATTGTTCTAAATTCAAATAATATAAACTGTTTGATCCATCTACTCACAAATTATTTGCAAGTAGAGATGTACTTTTCCATGAGCAGGAAGCGAGAAATCATGACTACAACAGTCATGAGGAATGACATAGACTTCTTGATGAAGGATTTAAAGAAGAGAAGTAGAAACAACATCCACAACAACAACAACAACAACAACCACCATAGCAACAACCACAATTGCAGTGGCAACAACAACAACCAACATAGCAGCAGCCACAACCGTAGTGATAGAAACAACAACAACAAGAAGGACTCGGTGATATGGAAAATTCAAGCAGTCATAGTTCACCTAGAGGCGAAGACAGATCTTCACAAAGTGAGGAGGAATATAATCAGTTGAGAAGATCTTCACGACAGTTTTGGCTCCCCGAGAGGTATAGAGACTATGCCCTAATGAGTATCATTTCAAATGTCATAGAACCCATGATATTTGATGAAGCAAATGAACATGATGAATAGAGAAATGCAATGGAGGAAGAATATGAATCTATAATGAAAAACAATACATGGGAATTGACTGAATTGCCTAAACATAAGAAGCCCATTGGATGCAAATCAATATAGAAACCCAAATTTAAATCAGATGGTAGTATAGACAAATATAAGGCTAGATTGGTTGCAAAGGGTTATTCACAAATATAAGGTATTGATTATGATGAAACATTTGCACCAATAGCTAAATTCAATACTACCGGGATGTTAATTGCTTTAGCTACAAAGTATCATTGGAAGCTACACCAGTTAGATGTTAAATATGCATTTTTGAATGGTGAGTTAAAGGAAGAGGTTTACCTTACTCAACCTGAAGGGTTTGTGGAACAAGGGAAAACACTTAGTGTGTAAGTTAAAGAAAGCATTGCATTGACTAAAACATGCACCTAGGTCATGGGATGAGAAGATAGACTCTTTCTTTCTTCAACAGGGTTTTATGAGGATAAAAAGTGATCCAAATTTGTATACAAAAGTTGATGAGAAGGGGTATATAGTATTGATTTCCTTATACGTTGATGATTTGATAATTATAGGAAATGCAGAGAAATTAATTGATGAAATCAAGGAGCAGTTGTCAAATTTTTTTGAAATGAAATATCTTGGTGAGTTACATTACTGCCTAGGTCTTGAAGTTTGGAGAAATGCAGGTCAAACTTTTGTTTGTTAGAGTAAGTATATCAGAGAAGTACTTAAGAGATTTAAAATGGATCATTGTAAGTCTTCTACTATTCCCATGCAACATAATGTGAAACTTTATTGTGATGAAGGTTTGAAGGAGGTGAATGGCACTATGTATAGACATATGGTGGGTAGTTTGAATTATCTCACCACAACCAAACCTGATATTGCATATGTTGTGAGTGTGCTAAGTCAGTTTATGGTGAAACCTCTAGAAATCCATTGTAATGCAACAAAGGTAGTACTGAGGTATCTAAAAGGAACACTTGATTATGGTATTAAATATACTGATGCATCTAATGTTGAGTTAACAGGCTACTCAGATTCTGATTGTGATGGAAATCCGGATGATCGAAGATCAACCACTCGATATGTGTTTTGCATTGGATCCAGGGTTGTTTCATGGAGTAGTAAAAAACATCCTATTGTATCTTTGTCTTCTACTGAAGAACAATATAAAGTCATGTGTGCAACAACTTGTGAAGTTGTTTGGTTAAGAAGAATTCTTGAAGATGTTGGAGAAGAATGAAAGGAACCTACAATGATCAATTGTGATAATCAAAATTCAATCAAGCTGGCGAATAATATGATTTTTCATGCAAGAACAAAGCGTGTTGATGCTCAATATTATTTTGTTAGAGAAAAGTTGCATTCAAATGAAATAGCTCTTATGTATTGTAATACTAGTGAAAATGATGCTGATATTTTCACTAAGCCTCTTGGAAAGATTATGTTTGAGCTATTTAGGGAGATGTTAGGTGTATAAGTCAATCCATTCTCCATTAAGGGGGAGACTTGGAAATAAGGGAGTAAGAGTCACTTCTAAGATTCAATTCATTGTTGAAGTCTACTTCACTGTCTGTAGAGTCTAGTTGTCAATGGTTTGCATGTAATCGACTAAGTAGGTTAGTTTCCTATATAATTATGTAATGAGTCATTCATTCGATATAGAACTGAGTGTAACTTCACCTGTGTGTGTTGTTTTCTCATATTTTAAGTGAAGAACCACCATTCTGAAGTTGTAGACAATGTTCTTTTCACTCAAGAAGCTACTATGGGGCAAGGTAGCCCCAAAGTGAGGTAACCGGAAGTAAACATATGGCTTTATTTTATAAAATAAAAAAAGTTAATTTGTGAAATCATAGAATATTTAATATTAGATTCATATTAATCATGTCCATAAAAAAAAATTAAAAATTTTAAAAATTAAAAATTAAAAACCTATTAAATGTACCGATTTCAGTAATTCTGAACCATCCAACCAGAGAGGAAAGTCGTGCCCCCTCGTCACCTTGGAGGTCCTCCCTTCTTTGTACTTCATGCAATGAAAACTCTGTCAATTTCTTTTGTGTCCCGCTGACTGAACCCGATTTACAAGTAGGTATTGGAAAGGGAGAAACATTGGATCACGACTTTGTTTATACAAGGATGCATGATTTCCCATTCCCCTTAGAGAAAATCCCATTGATAATATTTAGTACAGGGACACACAGTTCCCCTTTCCCCTTATTGGGTGAAGGTATTAGTCGGTTTTCTTTCTTCGAATTATCCATTAGAAACACTCTTCTCTATCCATCATCTCCTGTAAACTCTATCGAAACCTATATTTTTTGTCCAAAATTATTTACATTCGAATATTTGAATCATTACGACAAATTTGGTAAATATAATAATAAATTATACATTGTTCACCAAAAGCCAAATTATGAAAAATGGCATGGTAATTTGCTTGGCCCAAAATATATGGTCAACAAATTCCTATCCCCGAGTCTTTTTTTGTTAATTAAAGTGGTGCAATAATTACCCTGTGAGAGATATTTTAGCATGTAAAAGATGAGAAATGAAAATATCGTTCTTGAATCCGTAAACAATGTTAATTTGTCTGAGAATAAGCAATGGTTACATTATTTTTTCACATCTACATCTATTTATCACAAGATTCAATGATTGACTCTATTTTAGAGAATTTAATTAATTCCTTATAATGTTTTGGGAATTAATTTTCAACCGAGTAGACCATACCAAAAAGAAAAAATGGATCGTTGACAAAAAATTGAGGTACCTGAATAGTTCACAACAATAATTTTCGTTCACAAAAAAAATACCACTCCAAATCACCTCCAGGTAGAAAGGATTTTTCTGCATTCAAGAAATGTCATGAAAAATATTAAGTTAAACAATTTTGAGTAGTCAGAGGATGAGGGCTATATTTAGAAAATTATTTAAAAACATTTTGAAGCCTTTATAGAAATATCTAGCAATATTAATTTATTTATGGATGTTCATGGGATAAGAACAATGTCTAAATATTCAAAATGAAATTCATAGTTAACAACAATTATAATGTAAATTACCAACGAAGTACCATGACTCACTATTGTAGAGATCAACCTAGGGAATAATGTCAAGCTTTATCTTCCAACATTGAAATTTCCTTTTGAAATAATAATCTACTAATTCTTCATTCGTGGGATGAGATCTAAACCTTGGAGGAAAATATATGGGTGCCATTACATCTAAATGCAAAATGAAATGCAACAACATAGAAGCTATGGATTTTCTAGATAAATTTGGCTTGATTTCTTTTGATTATGAAAACATACACATATCCCTAGGTTTCTAGCATCTAAAAATCATTTAAAGTAACGGGGAAAACACATCTACTTCCTTGATCTTTTTTCGCGTCGAGATAACTTCAGTGAATCCTTCTCTACAATAGTAAACCCACATCGTACTTATGTACTAAATCTAAATAACATTCTACAGCACAACACTACACATAAGGATTTAATTGAAGTTTTCAAACAATAAAGAGAGTATGCATGCTACAACAAGATAAATTACTCCGTAACAAATCTGAACATTATCATGAGTTTACAAACTAAGATACAAACATAAAGAAAGTATAAAATCCCCCGATAACACTCTAAAAAAACTCTCTATCAATTTCTATGTCTTGTCTATCTCTTTGTGTCTCCTAAAATAAAAAATATATGGATATATATACAAACTCTTAGTCGGTTAACTTTCCCCTTCACTATAACTAAGTTGAATTTGGATTTTTGAAAACATCAATAGTTCATTTCCCCTTTGGAATTCGATCAGCCAGAAATGAAACAATGTGGTGATGATGATCAATGAATAAAACGGTTAAGGCGGTGATAATAAATTTATGAGATGTGGTATCTCTTCACAAATTGATCAGTTGAGATAATTCGTCGTTTTGGTAGTGAAATCATTAATCTCTTACATTCTCCCCCTTAATCATTTCACCCAAAAATAAAAACTATGCTTTATTACAGTTCACAAACCCTAATGTTCTTTATCTGTATCTCAAATAATTCCTTGGAAAAGGGATTTGTAAACATGTTTGCAACCTAGTCTTCGGATCTGCAAAACTCTACAAAAATTTCATCATTGTTTATCAACTCTAGAATAAAATGATATTTTGTATCAATACACTTATTTTTATTGTGGAAATCATGATTACATGATAGTGCAATGGTTGATTTATTGCCACAGAAAATATGAGTTGGTTCTTGTTGTTCATGCATCAAATCAGTCATAATCCTTCTCATCCACACATTCTGGCATGTAGTTGTTGTTGTTGCAACAAAATCTGCCTTAGCAGATGATAAAGTCACAACGGTTTGCTTCATTGAATCCCAAGCTACAACTCCTGATCCAAAGATGAACCCATATATCGATGTGCTTTTTCTATCATCTACACTACCTACAAAATCACTATCAGTATATCAGATCAACTTAAAATCTGAATCTGATGTGTACTGGATGCCATAATTAGTTGTTCCAACAACATATCTTAGGATCATTTTTCCATCTTGCCAATCAAATCTCTTCAGAGTCTCCATAAATCTAGAAATCAAACATATAAAAAACATAATATCAGGTCTTGTTGCTTTCAAATAAATAATACTTCCAACCAGTCTTTTATACAGAGTCAGATCAACAGACGAACCATCCTCCTTCTTACTGAGTTTTGTTCCAGTTGCAATTGGTGTTACAGTTGGTTTACAATTCACCATCCTGAACCTTTTCAATATGTCCTTTGCATACTTAGTTTGAAAAATACAAGTATCATCTTTAGATTGATTTATTTCAATGCCAAGAAAATATTTCATCATTTCTAAATCAGTCATTTCAAACTCAATTTTCATGTTTTTTTTAAACTCGTCCACTGAAATATTTCCAGTGAAAATCAAAGCATCAACAGATAAGCATATAATCAAGAGTTTACCTTCCTGATTTACCTTTGTATATAGAGTTGTCTTACTTGGACTCTTGTTGAATCCTTGACTATTGAAGTATTTGTCAATTCTTCTATTCCATACTCTGGGTGTTTGTTTCAATCCATACAATGCTTTCTTTAACCTGTAGGCCTTACCTTCTTGTCCATCAATATCGTATCCTGGAGGTTGTTTCACATAAACCTCATCTTCCAAAATGCATATTTTACATCCATATGGTACATGCACCATTCTTACCGTATCAATCCTGGCTACAGGTGAAAAAGTTTTATTATAATCAATATCAGGTTATTGACTGAACCCCTGAGATACAAGCCTTTCCTTATGCTTTTCAACTTCACCTTTAACATTTAACTTAGTCTTGTAAATCAATTTAACACCAATACAAATTTTATCTTCAGGAAAATCTACAAGTTTCCAAGTGTTATTCCTTTCTATGGCATCAATTTCTTCATTAATGGATTCTACCCAAACTTTTTTCTTAACAACATCATCAAACTTTACAGGATCATATGCAATTAATGCAAAATTTGAAACTTGATCTACTTCATCATTTTTCTCATATAATTCTCTTAAAATTCTAGTCTTCTGACCTCTAATTTTGTTTCTTAATGAAGATAAAGTAATATTTGGTTCATTACTTACCTCTAATTTTGTTTCTTAATGAAGATAAAGTAATATTTGGTTCATTACTTACCTCTAATCTTGTTTGTTGTCCACCATGACCTGATGGCTCACCATGCTCATATGTTCTAGGAATTCTTAGTTTTGATGGGCTGACTCTTTGTGATTTTCTTACATGAGTTCTTGTTGCAAGTGTATGTGACTTTGGAATAAACTGTCAACCTTGTACTTCCTGCTCATCTCCATCATCATCTTCATGAGATATTTCATCTACCCCTGAAACAATTTTTTCAGTGCTACAATCCCAAGTCTCTTCTTCTTTGAACTCAACATATATGTTGATAACATGCTTCTTGGTGATGGGATTATAGAGTCTCACTTCTCACTTCTGTCATCCAAATTTCTCCTCATTTGTTCAAGTACATGTGGATAAGCTACATACACAAAAATCCTCAAATGGGATACACTATTATTCTTATCATTCCGAGCTTCCTGGGGAGCTTGATTATTTACACTCTTAGTTGGACTCCTTTTCAGAATATATATTGAACAAACAACTGCATCGCCCCAATATTTGTTTGGAATATGCTTCTCCTTCTACATACTTCGGTCCATATTCAAAATGGTTAAAATCTTCCTTTCCGCTACTCCATTCTTCTCTGGACTATAACAAGTAGTAAATTGTCTCTTAATTCCACGATACTAAAAACAATCCATGAAATTAGTTAGCATATACTCTCTTCATTTGTCTGATCTCAAGACTTTAATATATTTTCCACTCTCCTTTTCAACCATAACTTTAAACCTCTTAAATATATGAAAATATTCAAAAATTTACTTCAACAAATAAACCCAAGTTTTTCAACTAAAATAATCAATAAAACTCATAAAATAGACATTACCAGTCAATGGATATGTTTGCATCGGTCCACATACATCTGTGTGAACAAGTTCCAATGTATCTTTAGCCCTGTACGAAACTCCAAAAATAAATGTATCCATGTGATGCTTTGCAAGTATGAAACTCTCACACGAGCTTGTTGGTGGTTGAATACTAGGAAACCCCTTCACCATTTGCTTCTTCTGCAACAAATATAAACCTACAAAATGTAAATGGCCATATCTCAAATGCCATAACCATGAATCATCCAAACCTTTAGTTTTATAAGCATTCAAAGAGTGAGTCAAATCATTTCCCACAATAAGTGGAAACATTCTATTCTTTGTCATATCTAC
Organism: Picea engelmannii; assembly: GCA_009831015.1. Taxonomy (NCBI): domain Eukaryota; kingdom Viridiplantae; phylum Streptophyta; class Pinopsida; order Pinales; family Pinaceae; genus Picea; species Picea engelmannii. The sequence continues at coordinate 873,162 of ML778413.1, forward strand.
TCTGGAAATCAACTACTTACTTGGATACTTATCATAAATTGTGCATACCTTGTTCTGGAAGAACACTTTATACTTTTTCTCTATGAGTTTTCCAACACTTAATAGATTGCATTCCATACTATCTACATAATAAACATAATATATTTTTCTTCTTTCATCATTCTTAATATAAACATGAATCAAACCTTTACCATTAACTCTTACCTTACAGTCATTACCCAACTTTACATGTGACTGAATATTGGTATCTAAAGTGGAAAGCATGTTTTTATTTCCAATCATGTGATTGCTACATCTGTTCTCCAAAAACCAAACATCATTTGAAGTTTCCTGGGTGACATTACAAGTCAAAAACATAGGTTTATGATCATCCTCTCACCCCTCTGTCTTGTGTGGAGACTACTTTCCAACATTTTCTTACTTCTTCCAACACTTATTAGGATAATGTCCAAATTTCTTATAATAATAACATTGTACCTTAGATTTATCATACCTTTGATTTCCTTACTTCCAAGATCGGTTTCTACTCCCCCTTAAGTTAGGAGGATTCTGTTGATTTTTCTCCTCAGATTCTGAATCCTTTTTACTGTCTCTTTGACCAACAAATCGACCTCCTCTTCCTCTACCTCTGCCTCTAGTAATATCCAACCAAAATTTGAAGGCAGTCTTTAACGGATTATCATATATAGACATGATGGATTCATGAGAAAATAGAGAAACAGTTAATTCATCAATATGCATACAAGTAATATCTTTAAATTCTTCTATGGGTAAAACTACAGATTCAAACTTCTTTGGAAAATATCTAAGAACTTTCTCAATTACTCTCTTGTCTGAGAGGTCTTCACCATACTTCCTTAACTGGTTCAAAACATTCATTATTAGAGTCATGAAACTATCAACTGACTCATTTTCCTTCATCTTCATAGTTTCAAAGTCCCTTCTCAAATTCTGAACCTTGACAGTCTTCACCTTGGATACACCTTTATAGCTAGTTTCAAGAGTGTCTCAATTCTGGTTTGAAGAAACTGAACTTGACACCTTCAAAAATATGCTTTTAGTTAGGCCAGGTTGAATAAGACCAAGGGTTTTGTTGTATTTCTTTCTATTCTCGTTTAAACAAATCGACTCAGCATTTGTCAAAGATGTTGGATTACTGAGAGCGGGGGTGAATCAATAATAGCGTAATTATAATCATTTTTCTTCAAATGTTATATCAATGTAGAATTATTATCCAATAATGAGCAGTAAGAAATAAATAATCACACACATACATACTACACCAATGTTTTATGTGGAAACCCAAATCGGGACAAAACCACAAAATTATTTTTCTTATATGTCTTGAAGAATTACATTCATTGGAAGCACCAACTTCCTTTGTTTTCTAGCTGCAACTGGAAGGAGGCTCCAACCCCCTAGTTTCTCAGACTACAACCTGAGGGAAGCTCCAACTCCCCAATTCTCTGGCTACAACCAGAAGGAGGCTACAACCCCCAATGTCCTCCGACTACAACCAGAAGGTGGCTACAACCACCTTTTCTTGCCCCGTCCTGCCACCCTGAAGTAGAAGTAGAATTATGGAACCACTGTCACACTATCATTGTGAGATATATCGCTGTAAACCTGTACCAATAAATATGAACCATGCATCAACCATGCATCAACCTGTACCTCAACCTGTACCATAAACATGTGCATCCAATCATGTACCAAGTATGTACCAATCATGTTTAAACTACTCATCAACTATGAATCATCAATATGTACCAACATCATCAACTATACACCGCATGTATGTGCGCCAACTCATCAACTACTTGTCTCAACCATGTACTCAACATGTACCACACCCAAAAGACCTCATCAGTTTCATCATCCAAATCTGATTTGTAGATCTGTAATAGACCTGGTGTATACGATCACATTCCTGCAAACCTTCCTTAACTTTAAAAACAAGAGACTAGTATTTTCATCAAACTTTTCTTTAGTCTCACATGCCTAGTTTTGGATTAGTCAACAACCCTAACTTGAAGTAATCATAACTTTGAACCTGTAATGTA
>ML778413.1:898882-913728 GCA_009831015.1 Picea engelmannii
TTATACATTCAATTTAATAATATTTTGAAAATTATATATTTAGATTAATCAAAGCAATATATATGGTAATTTTCATTTACATTCTTTAAATCTCTTTGCTATTAAAATTAGTTGAAATGTTTCAAACCAAAATGTGAACTAACAAATAAATATGAAGGATATTCATTAGTTTCATAGATAAATGGGATTTAACTATTCACATCTCTACAATGATGTTAAAGGACATTAATTTAGTAGAAATACTTCGACTACTTTTCAATGTTCTAGTATATTGAATGTAACATCCCGCTCTTGTGCGCATTGAGAAGACTTATTCTTTGAGGACACTTGCGTGCAAGTGATCCGGTTCATTATACGACTGGTTGTTTTGATTATGATTATGAGATGTTGTGAATCTGATGACATGTTATTTTTTCTATATTTAGATCGACATATGTTATTTATTATTTTCTCTTGAGTGTTCAAGACTCTGGACATTAGAGGATGCTGATGGCATTCATGATTCTCCTTAGACTCCAGATTGAGTTAGAGAGTGGAGTGTTATGGTTTGAATGTTGTTGATATGACATATCTGACATATGATTAGATATTATGATGTTCTTGTTATTGTTGACACGTTTCGTTGATGGATGCAAGTTGTCGATAGCTTGTCGACTAGACTCACATTTGAAGTAAAGGGGTTACGCATGAAAACCAAAGACATTGAGGGAGAGGTGTGGAAACAACCCTACCACAACATACTAACACTATCGTCGTGGCTCTAACTGTAGTTTAACCATTACCTAGTTTGAGAAGACCCACGATGTCGTGAGGGCAGACTGTGACAGTCACTCACGATGATTCTAATGGGCGCACAATAAGGAAGGCTCCTTATTACTTAGAGGCCCTTAATCTCCTACAAGGTCACCTCATGGAGTATTGACTCGAGGAGTTTGACATCTACCAAATGCAGTCAAGAGGCGAGTGGCACCCTTCGAGCACATAGTGTGTCTTGAAGGTCACATCATGCAAATAAAATGAAAAAGAGGCGATTGGCACCCTTGGAGCACGTAGTGCGTTCTGAAGGGCACATCGCGCAAATAAAACGAAAAAGAGGCGAGTGGCACCTTTGGAGCACATAGTGCGTCCTGAAGGGAACATCGTGATTTTAACGATGGTAACTTAATAAACCTAGTGCCTAGAAAACTATGCCTCCTTAGGATCTGGTCGGCCTTAAAATGAATGATGTGATGAGTAAAGTTTAATAACAAATTTTCCCTTAAGAATTGTCCCGAGCCTAGTGAATTTAAAACCTAGGTCTAAGTAAAACCTTTGAAAAAAAAAAAAATTAGACATTTAACAAGAAGGGGGTAAAAAAAATTCAAACATCAATTATTAAAGTAAAATTTTAATGGATGATTAATTTATTAAAAGTGTAAATTGTTGTCTTTGTCTAAACTTGCTAATTCTGAACTTAGTTAAAAAGGGAAACTTAAAGAAAAGGGGAAACTTAAAGAAAAAGGGGAATGTCTAACTTAGTAAGCAATCTAGCCTTTGGAACTTTCTATTTATGAACTCAACTAGGATTTAAGTAAGGCGCAAGTCATTTAATAATTGTAAGGGAATAAGGGGGCACCAAGGAGCATTTTTAGGAACGCTTTTAGGTGGGTGAGGGAAATAGGCAAATTTAATTAATTAATAAAATCGATTTTCTGGTGCAACTAAGGGATGAGGTGACATGTGTACGAGAGAGGTTTGTCCTAATTAAATTTAATAAAAAGAATCTAATGAGGGTTTGGGAAACTAATCACTAGAAAACTCTATAAAAAGGATGGCAGAGAAGGAGTATGATCACGTCTGGTTTGCAAAAAGTTACGCTGTCGAAATTTTATCTTGACTGGATTTCTCTTGTGGGAGTTGGGATACTCAGCTTGGGTAATGAGTGGTAGCTTGACCTTGCGAGGAAAGCTAGGAGATAACATTCTCTGGTATTGTGTGTGTGGCCCCTTTGCGTCTTGGGGGGCTTAGGGGGAAGAAGAGTACACCTACTGTTGGCTGGGAGTTACCGGTGAGGTCTTAGCAGTTGGCAAGCGAGAGTTGGATGGAGCACGCGGGGGGGGAAACAAATTCAGATCATTTTCCTACGGTTACAGTATGCCTTAATTTTCAATTGTATTTAGTTAGAATTGGTATTAGATCTATGCTTGTTGAATTCGATAAATATATGTTATGATGGGTGAGATCGCATGTTGTGGATAGTTGGGATTGCTCTTGACTTTTGGGTTCTCCCTTCTACCTCCGTATTGTGGGAGTGTTTAGGTGGATCTAGGTTTATTGCTCGCCATTCCTGAGTGGTGGTCTGGCATTTTGTTGGGTTGTGCCATAAGTTTTGAAGCCCGACGTTTTCCTTTATTTTTGTTTGTTTTACACTCAGACTTTATTGCGCCACGAACCTAGAGCATCCCCTCCCTTTTACCTCAAGCACCTCTCTACATTTTTTTTTATCCTACCTGCACCTTGCCTGTAATTCGCCCAGCAAGCGAATGACCCACTGACTTCATTTTTTCATTGACAATAGCCTCATAATTTTGAGTGCATCTCTGCGTTGGCAGATCCCGGTAAAGTTTGGTGTTGTTCTTTTACTCTGGAATAGAAAAAGGGTTTATAAAAATAAAAGTAAGGCCTACGTTTTTATAATCTTGTTTGTATTGCGATTTAATGGGGATGTGTTTCGTTTCTTCTTTTTGGAGTTTGTCTGGTCATTTGGCAGTCAGAATGAGCACCGGATCGCAACCTTTCCTGCGTTTTTTTGAAATCTTTGTTGTATTGCGATTCGATGTTGGTTGTGTATTGTTTTTTTTCTTTCTTGGAGTTTCTTTGATCCTCTCATGGCCAAAACGAGAGCAGGACCCAAACCCCTGGCCTCCATTTTTATAATCCTTGTTAGAACGCTTTAGGGGGATACAATCATTGATCCGTGTATGGTTGATTCTGTAAAAAAAATTCTTCACTCTCAGTGCTTGCTTGCACACAATTTTTTTTCCTGTAGACTCCTTCCCATCCTTTATCACTACCCCGATCCTATTTAATTCCTGATCTTTTTTTTTTTCCAGAGAGACACGTTCTGCATGGAATCTTCCCTTGACACCTTATGGATTGGTGCTTGTTGGCATAGGCTTGGCTCTTTGTGATCGAGCTCGAACTTTGGCATCTGTCTCATGGTAATTCAGATAAAAGACCAAATTTTTATACGTTGCACGTAGTCTCGACTCTTTGTGACTGGGCTCGAACTTTGGCATATGTCCCATGTTGTTTCTAATAAAAGACTAATTTTTTATACGTTGCACGTAGGCTTGGCTCTTTGTGATCGAGATCTAACTTCGGCATCTAACTCATGGTGATTCAGATGAAAGACCAAATTTGTATATGTTTCACGTAGGCTCTCCCTTAGCAATGGTGCTAGACTTGGATGCAAAGCCTTGTTGCGTGTTGAACAAAATAGTTTACTTAGGTGCTCTTGAGATTTGATTGACTAGTGGATATTGGGCCTTGATCCCACCTTTACTTTAAAACCTGCAATTGATCACGAGACCAATAGATCATTGTGTTCCAGTGATTTGGCAGAACACAGTTACCAACCAACTCTTGATTTTTATCCAAAACATAATCGCCCATTAATTGATTTCCTGTATACATTTACGCTCCCAAAAATTTAGCTAAACGTGTATTGTACAACTATGTGTGGCATTGTCAGTTTTTGGTAGTTGCCCTGATTTGAGTGAAAACGTTATTTCGGCATTGTGTGATAGGAGGAATGTCAACGACTTATTATGGTAGAGGTGTCAGGATGGAAGCGATATTTAGGTGGGCAGTGGAAGTTACTCTTGTTTTTTTTATTCTGCGATTTCTGAGATTTCTTGGCAAGTTTTATATTTTTAATCCGCAAAAATTAACATTTAACCATTTCTTCTGTTTTGTGAATTTTCAACTTACAGATAGTTGGCAACATAACTATTTCTAATTCCTAGATTCTTGGTTAAATACACCTAGAATTTTATAGTGTACAACCAGATTGCTAATTATTAATGCAACGATATTACTGTTAATGTTGTGTCGAGTTTTAAGTTGTGCTGGTCGGGTATTTTTTTTAAAGTATAAACCAGGTTTCTAATTATTGACACCATTGTCACGATATCACTATCAATCTTGCACAGAGTTTTAAGTTTTGTTGTCTGGGCAATTTTAGTACTGTATAAACCAGGTTGATAATTGTCAATGTCACTTCCACGATATCAATATTAATTCTTGCACAAAGTTTAAGATATGTTGTGAAGTATTAGTAATGATGTATAAACTAGGTCAATAATTAGTATGATATTGGAAACAATTAATTATATAGTAATGGGTAATCTTAACTGCAGTTTTAATTTAAAACGTATAGGATGGGAGTAAAATAATTTTGTTAATATCATTTAAGGGTTGTAGTATCAATTTAATTTGAATGTTAGGACATAACAATTTTAAAAATGTGTTGATTCAATGTTGGTCGTGATCCTTACTATAAATAGATAATGATGGGTTGATTGTTAAATTATCTAAATTATTTGTTGAAACAATTTTATGTTTCATCATGAATCGTGAATAAATATTGTGCCTTGGATGACATTGAGTAAGGGTGTCTGATGCTTGGCCCCCTTGTTTTTACTCCTTGCAATTTAAGAGTTAATTTCTTTGTGGGACTTTAGAACTCAAGAAGTGAAATTTATAGATGAGTTACTGGAATAATAACCCTTGAATGGAAGGTAATTGTTTCTTAAAGATGGTTAGATGCTTTTACTTTTAGATGGTGAATGGTTACTTATGTTGTAAATTAGTTCTTATGGTGATAAATTACTAATGATTTACATCTAGTCGTTGCGCCAATTCAATTTTATTGATTATAGTCACCCTTTATCCATTTTTTCTTGATTGTTAGAGTGTCTTCATCTAACGACGTCATATAATCTATGTCAGTGCAAGTTGGTTTTCAAGCATGTGGAATTTTATGTTTGCTTGAAGGTTTAAAATTATTTTGGTTGTGCGTGGGTCCCTAGCGCCCTTGTCGCAATGTGGTGACATGATACCTTATGATTGGGTGATTGCGCACGTTTACTGATAAGATCATATGAAACGTGGCTTACGATCATGCGCCTCCCTACGGGAATGATGTTTTTTTTGTAAGTAAGGTTGGACCTGTTTTGTAATGTCTGTGTGTTTTCTCCCGCTCACTCGGAAGGTTCTAGCTACTTGTGTCATTAAATTTGTTGTGCTTGGATTGATTGATGTTTCTTTTAGTTCAGTAGGCATGGTCTTTTTTGTGTTGGGTGGGATGTAGACACCTCCTTGTTCCTCAAAACAATCACCATCCTTGAGACCTTAAATGGTCAAAACTGATGGGAACCTGGGCTTGAGCGTTTCTTATGTGTCCTGGAGGTCCGAACCTTGCAGTGTAGGATGGACGAGTAGTCATTTTTATTTTTCGTTTGATTGATTGTTGCATGTTGCTTCCAACTGCATGATGTGCTAGTATGATAGGTCGTTATGTTTATCTATTGTCTGAATTGTGTGCATTGTGTTCGTCGTCGAGTTGCGTTGATTCACTGTTTGTCGTTGTTACTTCCTGCATAAAAAAAAAAAAAACATATTGCACTTGTTACGCGTCACATATTATTGTAACGATGAGAGTCGTTACATTGAACATGGATAATTTTAATAAAATTTAATTCATACAACCAATTCAAAATGCCATACAACAATATCATACACCTCTACCCTCTCATCCTTAATATCTTGATTTGACTTATCTCTACTACCTTCTCATCCTTAATATCTTCATTTAACTTATGTCTATTAGTAATGAATGGTAATGCTATGTTAGCCCGCATATCTGCACAAATCATCCAAACATGCGAAGGATTTTACAAGGCTATGGAAAGAGGAGGTAACTTCTAAAGAGTTGAATTAAAATAAAATAAGAGTGAATCCATCTCTAAAGGAACAATTGAGTGATGTTTATGCATAAGGAGAAGGAAATAAAAATAACCTAATTCATGTTCCTTGTTGATCATTTGTTGAGATTCGATGTCCAAGCAACAATCCAAAGGTGATTTTGTAAGAAGTGACCATGAAAGATAAATATCAAAAACAAAATGTTAATCCAAAGGTGATTTTGTAAGAAGTGACCATGAAAGATAAATATCAAAAACAAAATGTTTATAAAGATGTGGTTCCCTTCACAATCTTGCGTAGTGTTATTCAAGAGCAAACCACGAGAAGAATAATGGCCAATTTAATACTGTAGGACTTTATCATCGGACCAAAGGTTTGTTAACACCACTTTTATCTTTTTCTAAATGTGTTCATTAAACTTATTATTCAAGTTTTCTTAAAAAATCTCTTCAAAAACATCCCATTTGGACTTTCCAAAGGATGCATAGAGCGATTTCTCTAGATAACTCAATCATTCACGTATTTAGCGTCTTTTTTAATGTTGAAAATATTAAAAACAATAAACTTCAATTTTTAATGTTTTGGGATATAAGTTCAAATATTTTTATTTTAATTATTTAAAAATTATTAGAAAATTTTATCAGATTGAAAATGTAAAATTAATGTTTTCTTATTTATATTTTAAAAGTTAGAATTTGAGGAGAAAAATATTTGTCACCATTATGATTAGAATTTGAGGGAAAAAACATTTGTTACCTAATGTTAAATTTTTGCAATATCCACCCAAAAATATCAACCTAAGATATATTTTACTACCTAAAATTTTTCAAAATATCATAATAACGGATTTAACCAAAACCTCAAATATATTTAAATCTTACCAAATTAAAATTTGGTAATCCAGTCTCACCTTTCCCTAGTTGTTCTTAGCATACAGATTGAAAGTAGTGCATTTACATGCTATTGCCTAGAGAATGAAGTCGTGTAGAATTTGGTTTGGGACAAACCTTTAGCTACAAGAATTGGAGATGCGCCGCATACCTAAAATTGAAATTGTGTTTTACTTTTTTGTTTGGCAGTTAATTTTTTTTTTTAGAGGATTAAAGGTCTTATGCATTATGATATTGTTTTCATATTTTTAGTTTTATACTGTAATTTTATAATTGAATCTTTAAATTTTTGGATCGTTTGGTTGTAGTTTGAAGGTTATATTTGATCTTAAAATAGAAAAGCAGGGGGCTTTGAACTAGGTACCAAGCTCTGTTGGTGTATTGACAAGCTGCTGTCGATGTAAAAAAGTTTATACGTTTTATAAATTTGAGAAAAATTTATTCCTGGAAAAAAAAAAAAAAAGCTCTGTTGGTGTAGTGGATTTTAAATTTAATCGTATTTTTTTCTCTACATTATAGCATATTTTATCATTGGGCTATTTTTGTGGTGGGCTTCTCAACATAAAAAAAAAATAGGAAAGAGTTTTAAGGTAAATGTTCACTCCACTTTTGTTTTTCCACGTGTATGTGTATCATTTAAGTAAATCTTATTCATTATGAATGAGGGTTAAAAAAGTAGAATACAAACCTTTTGGGTGTGAGTAGTTGGATAGTTGGAGTGTGTATGATGGTGTATAAATTATATCTATTATAATTTTGGAAATTATTAATTTCATTATTTAAGAAGGTATATATATCTTATATTCTTTTGAATTTATAATTTTTTAGAAAAATATATATATATATCTACTTAATCTATATTAATTTTTTTTTATATATATTTAATAATTAAAATAGAATTAAAAAATTAATTTTAAGAAAATATTTCATAACATTTTCCTTTTCAAAAATTATACAAATTAGTTGGAAGGTCATGACATAATGTTGTGCGCCTTATAAACAATTCAACAATTGTTCTTATTGGTTGCCACAATTAAAATTTTATTATTTACTAGTTGCCACAATATATATAGTGGAATTTGGTTATTTAAATGTACAAAAAAATCTCATATTTTGGGGAGAATTCGTTCCTGAAACTTTTGTAATGGAAAAGACGTAGTAATTCGCAATCACTTAAGCTAATGGCCAAAATATAATCAAAAGACTCAAGTATCTATTCGATTGGAAATATTTTGGTGTTGGTAAATTATATTATATGCATATTCTTTTATGTAATCAAATTATGTCATAGAGTTTAGAGCTCGTTTTGGATAAAAAAAAAAATTAAGTTTTAATATTGTTTTACATAAGAAAAACCTTTTTTTTTAAATTGAAATTTATATTTTATACAATTTACAATTTATTTTGGATTAAAAATCTTTAATTTAAGTTTTCACGTAGTTTTGCATAAAAAAAATTCATAGAAAGAAGTTTGAAAAGGTAAAAGAAATTATTTGAAAAGAAAAGTTTATATTTTTTCTAATTCATTTTCAAAATGAATTTAATATATAAAACCATTAATAACGTTTGTTTTAACTTAATAATAAAACTCTCACCTTATAACAAAACTCTAGACTTATATGAATAAGTATTATTTTGAAAGTTTTTATAAACATAAAAATTGAATGAATAGCTCTTGGCTCAACAACGATTTTGAGATTATTAATAAAAATATCAGTGAATCTTCCAAAAAGTTATGATATATTAAAATAAATAATTACAAAGTATCCTTTAATTTTTTTTGTCAAAAGATAGAATGATCAACTATGGGTACAACAAAGAATGTACGATTGCTTAAATATATAAGGGAAAAACCATTAGTAAAACAAAGAATGTAAGATTGCTTAGAAAGATATAAGTGAATATTATAGTTACATAGTGACGCAGCCTCCTTCCTTTCTTATGGGTTTTGCAATCTCCCAGTCTAGGATCTTCCAAATTAAGGAGTCAGAACAATTTTTCGGGCCTCTGCTAGACCTCAAATCAATTTAACAGACCCTCTTTTCTCCTAAGGCTTAGGATGTATGGCACCTGCGGGCCCTCTCCTTAGCGTTGTTCGAATCTCAATGCAAATGGGTGCTAGCTCTTCTGGCTAAGCCCATTCCTTTCACGTGACCACAGACTACGACCGTAGGCCAACTCCCTTCGCAACTCCATGCTTCGAAACTTTTGCTAGCTTCTTGCTTCATTTTCCCCGATCCCCGAATTAGTGAACTCTTTAGGACCAGAACAATGGTCCCCACTACTTCTTCAGATCAACGATCCTCAACTATTTCAGCTCCAGTGCTTCGGAAATTTTTGAAACACTTCTCCATAGAACCTCTACGGCGCTAAGTCTCCAGACTAGCAGATCTTTTGCCAAGTGTCCCCCTTCACGGACGACCCTAATGAACTCGCAACTTCGGACTTCGTGAGTTTTCACTTCTCCTACCTTTGGCTTTCTCGATTAGCGAATCAGATAAGTGTTGATCTCTCGCCATGTGTTCTATCTCAATAGATGTCTAGGATTGCTTGGGCTCCTAGCTCTTCGGGTGTTCTCCTCTTTTCCATTCCTCCGGAGGGTTGTTCCTCCGAAGTTAATGGATCCTTTTCACATGTCCTTCCCAGCAGCAACTGCTAGGATCAACTCCACTCTCAGGAGTTCGGGAGTTTCATCTTTTACTCCTTTCAAATTCTTTGAATCATGAATCCACAAATTCTTTATTTGTTGCCATGTCCCTGCCTTCCAACCAATGGATAGGATCTCCTTGCGGCTTCTGACTTAGTAAAGTCAACGCTCCCTTGTGTTCTTCGTCCTTTTCCCGGAGTGTATGAATCTTTGCCACATTCTCTTCTGGATATGACGATCCAGAATCACTCTGCACTTCGCACTTCACGAAGTTTGAACTATTCTCCTTGCAATTATTTCGAAGTCTGAATCCTCAAACTCTCGGATCTGCTTCCACCTATCTCCCTAGACGATGGACGATCCAAACTGGCTTCAGGACCTTAGGACTTCATGAGTCCGCTCTCCTATGCACTTTCAAAGGACTTAAGGCTCATGCACTTACCTTTGGATCCAACGACTGTTGCTCCTTCACACTCAAATATAATGGTTGACATATGTTCTCTTCCTACGTGCTCTTCTGAGTGTCTGGATGTAAATTCCAATGGTCCATATGTCCTCCTCGCAGTTGATCTGATGAAAGTTGTCACTCCTCCTCTTGAGATTTGGACTACTCCAATATCTAAGGGACTCGACCCTTTTGCGTCTTTCAAAATAATTTATGGTGCCTTCCTATCACGTTCTATGCTCATCCTCCTAAGATTGGCAATGAAATTTAATCTTGGCTCTGGTGCACACTTGCGCTCTACGTACAAATTAGCACCACTCCTCCTAAGCTTCTCAAAATTGGGATCAGTTCATTTCTACGCGCACTCCTTATGCTTGACTGACCTTCAGATGGTTGTCTCTCAACACTTCGTCTGAGTGTTGGCCTGGTGCACTCCTTGCACAGGTCTTCCTCAAGAGTGTTCAACAACTTTGTTTCACCTTGAGTTTCAATTGCTTTGACCTCAAAGGTATATGTCCCTTTTTCTCCTCGAAGGGATATACGTGCCCCCTTGGAAAACTTATGTTCAAGCACTCCTTGCTGATATTTCTAGAGTATTCAGTAACTCTATGAGTGTCTTATCCTTGACACTTCTCTTCTCTCTAAACTTGAAAAAAAGTTCTTTTTTTCACTCCTTGCACCTGCTCAATGCCCTCCTTGCACAACTCTACAAAATCTTCAACAATTATGTTTCTCTATGCCTCCTCTACACAATTTGTCCTCCAAGTTATTCAACAACCTTAAGGCTCCTCCTTGAGTCTGTAAATGTTCTGGTGTTCCCTCCTGGCATGTTCTTCTCTTACTTGAGGGAGTTCATATGCACACTCCTTGTGTTGGCTCACAGAGTTTTCAACAATCTATCATGCACTCCTTGCATTTATCCTAAAAGAACCCAGAAACAATTCCAACAAACTCTCAACGATGGTAGAACCTATCTTCACCCTGTACATGGAAACGATTCATACACATCTACAACATAAACTCATAAAACACGAATAATATTTATTCATAAAATACATACACACACAACATCATATGCGGGAAAATTTGTTTTTTTGTATTATCTCTGAATGTCTATACAAATGTTTACAAAGGATGGACTGCAACAAAGTCTCAACGTTCTCTGCTCTCTTTTCTCTCCTCTACATGGTAGATCTCTCTCCTCTCCTATAATAAATTTTGATACCAAGATATTTTTTCCAAAAGAGGGGCTCCTCGAGCCTTTCCCTCCAACTCACCAACTCTTATTAATTAGAGTCAATGGCCATCTAGTCTGAATCGGATCTAGATCTCATCAGCTTGTCATCCATTAAAGGAAACATCATCTTCTGCCTGCACAACAACATTGATTTGGCTCTTTCATCATTACAACATTTAATTGCATTAAATACAAATTGAAATTTAAAATGAGGGAAAAACGAGAAGGTTAGTGCCTCTCCCTTCCTTAAATGCGCTTTGATGTGCTGGAATGCTAGCAAATTACTAAGACAAAGCAATGCTCCAACATCACATAGCACAAATTTAAAAAAAAAGACATTATTTAAATAAAAATCATAACACATGTTTTCAGTATTCTAAATTTGAACCTAAAAAGTTTTAGAGAAAAAATCTAACTCAAAAAGTTAAACAAACTAATACAATTTCTATCAATTATTAAAATTTATATCTTAAAACACATCTTTAATATCATAATGTGTTAATAAACATTCAAAGCCTTATTACAAAGAAATAAGTTTGTTATATTGAAGACAATGTGTTTGGATATAAGCTTATAGTAAAAGGGACACATAAGGACATTGATGTTTATTAAAAGACATTGATGTTTATTAACAAGAAACAAACAATTCTTATTATCCCTCGTAATCATGGAGTTCTTCATATAGAATCATTAGGAATAGCTCTTTTTAAGCCCAGTTGTATCGAATTATTTTGGAAAAGAAGGTTATTTAATTGTTAAAAAGTCACAGAAAATGAGAAAACGTATAATTTGATTTTACAATCTATCATTCAACTATGTATCACTTAATTGCTCTTAGAATTATTATAGAGGAATGTCAAAATATTAACATTCATCTCCCTGGTTGCTTTCTTTGACATTAAGAAATATTTTGATATGGTTCCAAGAAATAATTTATGGAATATATTAAAAGATTTAAATGTTTTTTTTGAGTTTAGATATTCAATGATAAGGTTTTATATAAAATTAATTTCTAAGTTCAAGAATAAGGAGGGTGAATGAGAATAAACAAATTCTAATATAAAAGTTCGGACCTTTGTCCATGCCCTTTTATCATTTTTATTAACAAGTACCATGTTTGCAAGAAGCAGTTTTCATTTTTATGATTGAAGATCATTGAGGAAAGAGAAATCCATCAAGATAAAAACAATTTTGATTATGAATTATTTTCATTTTTTTGTTTTCAGTAGAAGAGGCTCAAGATCTTTACTAATTAAGTTATGAAGTTATGAAGCCTTAGATGTCCATACAAAAACTATTGAATCAAGGATGAACATCTAAGAAATATTTTTAAAAGTGGCTAAGTATGAAAATGTGGAAGGACATAATTAAGTGAATCCACGCAACACGGGGAAGTGGGTAGTGTAGAGGAAGTTGAGAATGAAAAATTAAAATGTGAATATTTTATTTTTAAAAGTGGCTAAGTATGAAAATGTGGAAGGACATAATTAAGTGAATCCACGCAACACGGGGAAGTGGGTAGTGTAGAGGAAGTTGAGAAAAAAATTAAAATGTGAATATTTTGATGAGGAGTGAAGATTTGGTATAGATAATATAATTTGGAGAATAAAGCAAGTGAATACAATGTGTAATTTGGATAATTTGGAGCAAGATGCTAGGCGGAATGATACGCTACACATCTGCACTCCAATTTTCTCATGTATATTTTATGTAAGGCCTTAAAACAGATGAAGAGAAAAATTAGACGTCATTTATCCACATTAAACCAAAGCTCAAATAATTCAATGGAGATGGCACATAGTGAAATCACATGAAAGAAAAGGGAATACTTAGGAAATCCACTCTCTATAATACCTAAAAGGGTCTAAAACCTAAAGGAAGAGGAAAAATGAAGGGATGCATGTGATCAAGTGGAGTATTTCAAACGAGTGAAGAGTTTAGGAAGAAATATATGTTGTATAATATCATGCATTCAAAATTATAGACAATATCAGGCTGCTAAGTGGATTTATAGACAATATTAGGATGCAAGGTGGATTTGGTTCTCAAATAATTTTAATATGATGGTTATCAAGAAGCAACAATGCACCCCACATTTAATTGTTATAAAGGAAAATGTTTGACCTTTGGTCACGTTGATGATTTAATTAAGACCTACTATATTGTTATGAGAGGAAATTGAATGAATTGAATCAATTTGTTCATCGTGTACAAATGATTAAACTATTCAACTTCTTAAACTTGCTTATAAATAATAAGCCCATGGCATACGAGAAGGCCTTCTCCTCTACATTATTTTTCATTTTGTAGTTTTTATTTTTTGGGATGCAAAGTCTTACTCACATTATCTATGACTATAAGAATGGAAAAGAGACATGACCAACCAAATAAATTAAGTTTATATAAGTTTAACTTGATAATGAATTGCATGTGTAATGCTTATCATGATTTAATGCAATTTGTGGATGTTTTGGATGTTGTGAATGAGTTATTGTCTGTGACTTTAAAAGAATCTCTATAATTGACAATGCATGAAGTGATGTAAGAGAGTATAATCCTAATGGTTTGTGTCAATTATAAAAAAATAGTGTAATTGGGTAGAATTGTTACTATGAAAAGAGTGGGGATTTTCTGAAATAGAAATTTTAGTGAAAGTGAAAAAAATTAGATTACTCCAAAAAGGGTGTTATGTTGGGTAGAGTTATCTAAAAAATATATTAAGGAACACCTCCATATATAGGATTAGATAGAAATTGTGAGTAGAGATACAACACTAACCATGAAGAGTTATGGTTAGAGGTAACAAACGATGCAATTTTGAAGATTTTGTAATATTATATTGCATATTTGTTTCATTTGATGTTCCAATAGATAATAGGGAAGTTAGAATCCATATTTTTAAACTAACATATACAAGTACCAAACTAGGAGGAGATGAAAAGAAAATTTCATGGGATTTCAGCACAACTAGAAACATTAGAGAAGGCTCATAAAAAAGGAGAGGTGATAGATGAAAAAATCATAGAGAAGATATGGATGTTGTGGAGATGTTCAATGAAGTGAAGGAATGGTTGTATAATTTGATCGATCTAAGAGATGAATAAAAAATCAAGAAGAATAAAGTGTAGATTAAGAAGAAACAATCGTTGGAGAATCGAAGAACTATAAAGTGAAGATTTGTGAATTACAAGAGGAAGTGGTTCCTGAACAAACCATTAAAACACTTGAGAAAGAGTGGGAATATCTCTAAATATAATGGAAATTAGACATTAGCTAAAGAATTTTATGTGTCACCACACTTGATTATCTTGATACATCAATCCATAAGATGATTTATATATATACCAAATTATAAACCACTTCCTTAGAATGAGGAATATACAATAAAATTTTATCACCTTAGGTACAAGCATATTTCCTTGTCTCAGACCTTGACTACCATACCAATCAACTACCATGATCAGCTTGGTCAAGTAGTTGACTACCAAGTTGGCCTCTTTGTTAAGAACCAA
Source organism: Picea engelmannii (assembly GCA_009831015.1). NCBI lineage: Eukaryota > Viridiplantae > Streptophyta > Pinopsida > Pinales > Pinaceae > Picea > Picea engelmannii. The sequence continues at coordinate 913,581 of ML778413.1, forward strand.
ACATTAATATAGCATAGAAAAACCTCAGGAAAAGTACTCAACGCCTTGAAAAGAGATAATTTCAGATAATAAGCCTCTTCGAGGGGGCAACCTCCTTTTACCCCACTTAAATGTTCAAGTACAAGATGATTCAAAATGAAAATGTCTC